>JACEEZ010020395.1:0-30000 GCA_016584305.1 Chionoecetes opilio | reverse complement strand
AAATTTCTGGCGATTTTTCTAGGTGACGCCTGTGCTTGAAACTTCCTGAAGGGGTGTCCACGGTAGAAGAGTCGCCACATTTGCACATGTCCATGGCACCTCATTCTGGCATCTTGCAAGAGTAGAAACTATTTATGAAGTACGTTTGGGCGTTGGCTGAAGTGAGGAATTCCTTATACAATGCGCTTCCACGTAAGTCACCAAACTGTATCACATCGCCACCCACGATGGAAGCTACACCTATCACGCTCGCGTGTTCTCATATTCGGGAAGAAGGAACTGATTTGCAATGTCAAAATGTGCTTCAAGAAAAAAAGGCCAGTAGAGGTCCTATTGTTCCACTTCAGAGCAGTGGCTCGAACAGCCCCAAAGCCACCAACGGGAGTGAGAAGACATTACAACGAATGTGCTTCTACTTCAATTAAAACTTCTCGACACACAAATATCACAGGACACCTGCATTCGCGTCACGACGAAGAATCCCGTGCACCTGTAATGAGGGTGAGTGAGGGGAAGAGAGGAGGATATCTTTTTCACTAAGGTATTTTAATCCGATTCTTGGCCAAGTACGAGATTTGGCAGAGTCTGTGGACATGGAATTACCCACTCCATTCCTAAACGCCCGAACTGGCTCGTAAATTATTCTAATATAGTCCTCTCACACACATATGTACGTACTCTAATTTCTATGCTGATCTGCAAAATCAATGACTTAAGCTTTTCTTTCTCAAAAAAACTCCTTTACTTTTGCTCATAGTAACTTTTAAGTTTTCTCCTCATACAAAACTACTTAAGATGTTTACCATATTTTTTCTAATTACATTTCACCCCCTATTAGAGTGTCATCTGCAAACTTTATAGCGTTGAGCTCCATTTTGTATTATCGATAATCATATCTTGTAAGCTGCATCTTGTTAAAAATAACTATTTATTTTGCCATAAATCTTTCAGTCAATGTCCTTCTATTTTTTTACAAAAAGCTTCTGACAATAAGATTTCCTTGCCATACAAAAACTTATTGATTGTTTTCTTCTTCCACCCAAAATTGAAGATGCAGGAATTTATAATTTGCATGCCTAAAAAATATGCATCTGAAGTGGTTACAAAAAACTGAATTTATGCAATAACAATTATATTTTGTAATATAAATAATATATAATTTTCCTTTCACATACAAAAATAATATAATATTTTCTTAATTCATCATACATAAATATAGTAATTTTCCTCAAATTATCCTAAATAAATTTGTAGATTTCCTTTCTGCATAAATAATATAGATTTCCTTAAATCATCCTAAATAAGTATGCAGATTTCCTTTCATACATAAATAATATAAATGTTTCTTATACTATCATAACAAAACTATAGTAACCTTTGGCAAAGCTTGTCATGAATCCACGCCCCCTGCCTTCCCTTCCTTTTCTTGGTGGCAGCTGCTTGGTGTACTAATCATCAATAGCATCACTACCACTGGAGTAGGGCGGCTCATACTTGGGTGCCATCATGAATCTGAATGAAATCCTCTCATGAGGGGTGTCTAAATTATGTATTTTTATACAAGGAATTCAAATATGAGCTTATTTGGTTGGATAAAACATCTCTAACCTACACCAATTTGAATTACAAATTTTTCAATTTTACCCTACACAGCCCCTTTATATAATCTTAGAAGACATAAGGCAAATCATGTATATTGATAAAGCCAAATCAAATTTTCATATTTATTAACATGTCAATCGCATGTATATCACTGAATACAATTAAAAAGATTATTCTCCTGACTTCTTGAACTTGGCCAGGTTGCACAAGTCCTATTTTGACTAATTTTTGGACATCAGCCTCCTGCTGGTTTCCTGATCCCTGATCCCTCCATCCCTCTTTTCATGTGAAAAGTACCTAGCAGAAGCCTCAGTCACCATTTTAATAACCCTCTCAATGCTTTGTGTGTGGTAAGGCCAGTTGAGCACTTCCATGGGTGTGTTGACGAAGTTTTTTCACCTCGGACGTGCTTAGAGAGCAGGTGAGAGGTGGCTCTGACACATCTTCTGACCAGCTGATCAGGTCACCTATGCTGGTAGCATCACAATTAATGTCAAGTGTCCTTCTGATCCTAACAGAGGAGTCTCCTAGCTGAGCATCTGGGTCCCCATCTCCCCTGATGGCCAGGATTCTCTCCACCCCCCAAATCCTTTCCTTCTGATCCTCAGAGCACAGCATTGTTTGGAGGATGGCTTCACTGTGGGCATACCAAACATATCTTTTCACAGTTGGCATCACAAGGTCCTGCACCTCCTTCCTCTGTGACTTAAGGCAGTCCAGTTGAAAGAGGATGTGCCTAGGCCCTTCAATCCAGGAGTGTTTGACTTTCACGTTGAACCAACATGGATAATACACTCCAATGATGAATTCCACAATGCAGTGCAGATTCTTCAGGTTCTTCCCTTAAAGTCCATTTTTGACAACCAAGGCCTGAGAAGTCTATTAGCTGTTGTGAGCCAGCGGCTGTGGTTTACTGGTCCTATGTCCAAAAGAGCCAGCCCTGCAGGAAGCACTCCATCCATGACTGCACAGACAATTATATAGCCATAGTGTTGATCAGTTGAGAGATCTTGAATGACCTTGTCAGGCAGCTTGATCAGTGGAGGGCCAACGGAGATACGGGTGAAGTTTGGATTGATCTCAAAGTCTGTAGCAGAATCAAGGAGCTTTCCTATTGGCCCGGATAATTGTTTGTCTGACAGAGTAGGGCCATCAAGGCCAACAGTCAAATGGCGCAGGGGAAGTTCACCAGTGTGTAAGCTGCACAACAACCAGACCTGCTTTCTCCCCAGGTGCAGTTCCAGCTTCTGCATTAATCCAGCTTTCACACCAGTGTTGACATTTGTAGAGTCTCCTCCAATGGCCAACAAGGTTTTATCAAAACCCATCTCTTTCAGGCAAGCAAACATGATCTTAGCAAATCTTCTCCGCATGTGACTCCTCTTTAGTTGCTTTCTCTGGGATAAAGTGAAACAGATAGTAGCTCCCAGGTTCACTAACAGCACTGTAGTGTTCTTCCTTGATCATAGCAGGAAAAGATTGGTCACTTCCCTCAACTTCCATCATCACATTGGTCAGGTCAATCCGCCCATCAAAGAGGATGCAGAAGATGCCCCCGTCCTCCCTGCACTTTTCTTCAAACTCTTGCCCCAGCTCTCTCATCAACTTCTCCTGTGCTCTCTTGACCTTGCTCTTATCAATCACTTTACTTGTGTTGTCTACTGTGATAATTCCTGCATCAATCAGAGCTGCTTGTTGCTATTGCTGCAGTTGGCCTTAGCCCTATGCCATATCTTACACTAGCACGGGCAATGTTTGAAATTTCATCATAGTTTTTCTGTACGTTAGTCGAAGCTGCAGGCGGCTTATAGAGTCAATTTCTGGAAAAAACTCAACTTCTGGAATCAAAATTTCTTTTTCTTTTCTTTTTCTTTAAATATTTATATGTCTTATATATTTTATGAAGTAGTTAGAACAATTCTGTATGACAGAAAATAATGTGAACAGCCATGACTGGAAAACTGAAGAGGCATATGCTGGGGTAACTGCAATAAGAAATTGATCATCCATTTAATAATAATCAACTGCAAATTGATGTAGGTTAGGGTTATCAGAAATATACTTTTTCTTCAAATTTGTGTTCTACACACCAAAGTACATTATTTAAACACATATCTCCATTAATTGAAGAAAAAAAAATACTATGACCCGCCCTACCACTGGAGGGTCACCACGCGTAAGTCCCCATGCAGGCTCTCAACCCATACCAAGCAACTCTCGACAATAAACATCAATCTGCTCCATCGTGGTCACGGTTGATTTTTTCTGTCGAGAGTTACTTGGTTTGGGAAGAGAGCCTGCACGGGGACTCGCGCAAGTGGTGTAGTAAGGTGGGCGATGCGACATAGGAACTTTCTTTTTATTTATGATAACATTATAGCACTACAATTTACAAGAAACTATGAAAACACCTGTAATATACCATTATATCGCTCTAAATAGCCTCAAACTCCTTTTATAAGCTTACAGTAGTTTAAAATAGTATTTTCTAACGAAGAAAACTAAAATACCAATATATAATTTCTGTGTCAGGAATAGGGCTGAAAACTGTTAATTTCCGACATATTTTTGCCTTTCAAAAAAACATCAAAGCACGTGAAAAAACGTTGATTTTAAGACTAAAATTGATAAGTAAAAAGCATTAAAATACTATTTTTTTGCTACAAATTTTGTAAAATATAGATGAAACAAATATCAGCTATGCAGTTAAGTAAACTTATAAACAGGTAGCAAATATCAGTTATATAATAATGTAAAGCTATATACATGTGTAAATTAAACTTTAATAAGGACATATATACTTTCAATTAAATACAGGAACTAAAACGTGTAGGCCTCGCGGCCGCTTGTAGCTTCCTTATTTTCTTATGTTCCTATGTTCTAATTTAAGGGAACAAACTACATATCATCAATAACTAGCTAATATCATTGTAAAAACAACATTTATGGGGTATATAGCGTTAAAATAAGGAAAAATCCTTATATATATATATATATATATATATATATATATATATATATATATATATATATATATATATATATATATATATATATATATATATATATATATATATAATTACATAATAGTTTACAATAAACTATTGAAAAATAGCATTCAAATACCATTATATCAAAATTAATAACCTCAAATATCTTTCATTTTAAGCAATGTAAAACTGCATTTGTGCCTAGGAAAAAACTGTATTCAATACATAATATCGTACAAATAATAGGCTAAAACTGTCTTCTTTTAACAATAAATTGCATTCTATGAAAAATTAATCAATAAACATTCTGTTGAAAAAACGTTGTTTTTTATGAAATAAAATTTATCAAAAATTAAATTTTCATGAAGAAACATTATTATTCTAGCTACTAATAATGTAAAATGTAATTTTAGCATTTATCAAAAGCTATTTAGCTACAGATATAGAGGAATATACTTCAATTAGTAGAAAAAAATAACTCTTCATTTATAACTGGCTAAAATCATTGAAAACACTACATTTTTAGGGTATATAGCAATATGATAAGTAAAACTCATTGTATATATGCAATAAAAATACAGTATACAAGAAACTATGAAAAATGCCTGCAATATACCGTTATATCACAATAAATAACCTGTTCCTTTATTTATTAGCATTAATATTATGTAAACTGCTTACATAGTCATGCAAATTAATCTAAAAGAAGGCTTGTATACTTCAATTTGTAGAAAAAGGCTACATTTCACAGATAACTAGCTAAAATCATTGAAAACAACACATGTTTAGAGTATAAAGCATTATAAAAAGGAAAATTCAATTTTATTTATTGGCCTACATTTACAAAAAACTATAAAACACTTAAAAACCATTATATGCTTAAATAATCAAATCCTTTTATAAGTTACAGTTAAAAGCATTTTCAAAAAAACTCTTTAATACAAATATAATTTCGTATTCAAAAAAAGGGCAAACTGTCAATTTCGACATATTAGCCTTTCAAAAATACATCAAGCAATAAAAATAAATTTGATTGTTAAGTTAAAATATAAGAAAAAGCTTAAAAGTATATATTATGTTTTATGTTCTAATTAAGAAAAATATCATATCATAAAAACTAGTAATATAATTGAAAAATAACATTTATAGGTAATATAGTATTAAAATAAGGAAAATTCACTATATAATATAATATATATATATATATATATATATATATATATATATATATATAATATATATATATATATATATATATATATATATATAAATTACACTACACGTTACAAAAAACTATGAAAAACGCATTCAAACTACCATTATATCACAAATAATAACCTCAAACTCTCTTTCATTGCTTAGAGCAATGTAAAATTGCATTTGTAAAGGAAACAAAACTATAATTCCAATACATAATTTCTCTATCAAAAAATGGGCTGAAAACTGTCATATTTCACTACATTGCAACCTCACGAAAATACACCAGAACACTTGAAAAAATGTTGTTTCTAAGAAATAAAATAAAAATTAAATTTCTTTAAAAATACATATTTTTAGCTACAAAATTTGTAAAATGTAGCTGTACCATTTATCAAAAGCTGTTTAGCTACAGATAAGAGGAATATACTTCAATTTATAGAAGAAAAAAAACTCTTTACCTATAACTGCCTAAAATCATTGAAAACACTACATTTTAAGGGTATATAGCAATATGATAAGTAAAGCTCCTTGTATATATACAAAAACAATACAGTTTACAAGAAAATATGAAAAACGCCTGCAATATACTGTTATATCAGAATATTTAACCTCTTACTGTATTTATTAGCATTAATCTTATGTACACTACTTACATAATAGTGCAAATTAATCTAAGAGAAAACTTGTATACTTCAATTTGTAGAAAAAGTCGACATTTCACCGATACTTAACTAAAATCATTGAACACAACACATGTTTGGGTATAAAGCATTATAATAAAGAAAATTCCTTTTATTTATGATATAACACTACATTTTACAAAAAAAACTATGAAAACACTTGTAATATACCATTATATCACTCTAAATAGCCTCAAACTCCTCATATAAGCTTACAGTAGTTTAAAATAGCTTTTTATTTTTTTACGAAAACAACTATAATACCAAAATATAAATTCCATATAAAAAAAAGGGCTGTAAACTGTAAATTTTCGACATATTTTTGCCTCTCAAAAATACATCAAAACACGGAAAAAAACGTTGATTTTAAGATAAAAATTTATAAGTTAAAAGCATTAAAAATACATATTTTATGCTACAAATTTTGTAAAATATAGATGAAACAAATATCAGCTATGCAGTTAAGTAAACTTATAAACAGGTAGCAAATATCAGTAATGAAATAATATAAAGCTATATACAGGTGTAAATTTAACTCTAATAAGGCATATATACTTCAATTTAAGGTAACAAACTACATATGATCAATAACTAGTTAATGTCATTGAAAAAACTACGTACATTAATGGGGTATATATATAATTACACTACATGTTACAAAAAACTCTGAAAAACGCATTCAAACTACCATCGTATCACAAATAATAACCTCAAACTCTCTTTAATTGCTTAGAATAATGTAAAATTGCATTTGTAAAGGAAAAAAAAACCATAATTCCAATTTTTTATTTCTCTATCAAAGAATGGGCTGAAAACAGTCATATTTCACTACATTGCAACCTCTGAAAAATACATCAAAACACTTGAAAAAACGTTGTTTTTAGGAATAAAATTTATTATGAAATTTCATGAAAAATACATATTTTTAGCTACTAATTTTGTAAAATGTAGTTGTAGCATTTATCAAAAGCTATTTAGCTACAGATATAGAGAAATATCCTTCAATTTGAAGAAATAAACAACTCTTCACTTATAAATAGCTAAAATTATTGTTAAAACTACATTTTAAGGGTATATAGCAATATGATAAGTAAAACTCCTGGTACACTAGGGTGTAGGGTCCTTTAATACACTAGCGTGGAGTGAAAAATAATATTCCTTTGCATCAATTGCCACGGGTGCTTGAAAAGTTTGGTATAAACACTTTTCATAGAAATTTCATGTCTCTATCTTTAAATCTTCACTGGCCCCAAGAACATTGAATAATTATTGATTATCTTATTTAAGGATTTTTACACGTGGCCGTACTTCAGTGATATAAAAACAAAAACACTGATACAAAGGTGTATAACAGCTGACAATGTGAGAGATAAGATGTCAGTGTAGCATAAACCAAAACTGAACACTAGGAGCAGTAATGAGAGCCCAATTGTTGGCCCTCCAAGGGAGTTGGCGGGAAACACACTGCCTTCATACGAGGACATCATTCGAGCACTGTTGCACAAAAGACACCATATGATTCAAGAAGGAGTTAAAAATCCACTATAGTCTATTCACTTAAGGTAGATTCCTGGGCTGGGAGCTGCTCCATGCCTACCCGAGTTTATAAGGACGTCGCTGATTGGCTGATAGACTCGGCTGGGTGTGGTGGTGGTGTACTGCCTCCCGTACCAACCCTTGCGTTGCCTCAGAAAATATTCATATTTGNCAAACTACTTTGTCAATTTAAATTATATAATAATGTTATTTAAAAATATATTTTAATATTTTTTATATTTATTTAAAATTATATTTTAATATTTTCCCCAAATTAATTTTATACATATATATATTAATATCCTTTACGGTGTCTCGTATTTACCGACTCTAACCTACCATTGCCGGTCAGCGTATGTTCAGATGGTGCATGGATAAATCGGTACAAATTACAGGTCAATATATATATATATATATATATATATATATATTATATATATATTAATATATATATATAATATTATATATATATATATATTATTATATAATATATATATAGGATTTCAGGGCGGCAAAAAACTCGTCATTTTTCTTCGAGGTTTGTATGTGTCGTGCAACGTTTTGTCAAGGCACTTGTCATCATCACTAATAATGTTTATATTCGTTTAATAATACTAAAACTGCTAAAAGCATCTCTAAAAAATGAAAGCTACAATATCCTATATTTTTATTTGAAACTAAAAACTAAATTTATTAATTTAAACAAACTTGAAGTGTATACTGTCTAGTAGCAGCGCATACATTATATGTAATAATATATATTATATTATATTATCTAAATAATAATATATAATATATATTATATATTATATAATATACTGATATTATACTTCTATTCTATATACATACATATATTATATATATATATAATATACTATATATATATATATATATATGTATAATACTTTATTTATTAATATATATATATATATAGTATATATATATATATATATCTATAATTATCAGCTTTAGGGTATTTTGTATTAATATATTACTAATTTTTGTCGCAAATCATTAGTTTGTGTAAGGAGATGGCAATAGAAAAAAAAAGAATGAATTTGAACTTAAACTGTTAGCAGATTAGTTAAAAACACGTCACAGCGTATCAAACATTTTTTCCACCGTTGCCAAAAGGAGACGTACGCATTTAAAAAAAAACTCGCTAACCTGCAGTTAAGATTATGAAAATTTGTTCTGCCCCATTGTATTTTTAAGACTTCATAAGTTAACATGGAGTGAACCGCTATTACAGAATCTCTTATTTACAGCATGGCAGCCCTTCATGCCTTTCGTGAGTTCATGGATTTACGGGATGTTATGCAAGTACTCCAACGGAATGGTCGTCAAAGGCGCACATTCTGCCAGCGGCTTGACCCCATGACCTACTACTCAGATGTGGAATTTCTGGCAAGGTTTAGGCTCTCGAAAGAGAGTTTTGATACCTTGCTAACAATCAGACATCTTCTTCCATCCTCGAGGGACAGGAGAGGTAAGAAGAGACTTACATAACCATGCATTACAAGTAAAAACCTGTATTTTGAGTGAAATTTAATCAGATTTTTATACAGGATTTTAGGTGTTTACATGTTGCTGTTATGGTTATGTTAGAGTTGCAAAAAGCTTATGATTCTTTTGATTGGAAGGAGCTGGGGAAGGAGATGGTGTGATCACTGAGAGTATGGAGCATGTGGTGATGTGGCAGTGTGGAACCATCATATGGGGTGAGGTGATGTGGCTGTGAGTGAGTAATTGGCCCAAAGACTTTGCTGCTGGATCAGAAAGCCTTCTACTCTGCTTCCCTTTCTACATGAGGTAACTGTTCTGTGGGAAAAGGGTAGCAGGTGTGATGTGCTGTATAAATTCATGATAAATGGCAAGGTACAGGTTTTATGCATTCCTTGTGTACCTGGCACAGCTGTGGCAGCATCTTGTAGGGCACCGATGATGGCTGCACTCTCATGGAACACATAAGAACCCTTTGCCACTTTTTTTGTTCTGAACTTGGTATAAATCAGACGTCCTCTCCTCTCCTCCCTGGTACTATAACCACCACACCTTTTATCCCTTCGGTTTACTCTCAAAATAGAGAAAGGAAAGAATGAGGCCTGTTCCAGCAGCAAGGGGAGATAGATATCAAGATAGATGATTAGATGGAATTCTAGTCTCTCATATAGCTTACAATAACCTAAAAAAATTACTTATGTAGCTGCAGTACTTATCCCTCATACATGCATGATCTCGGGAAGGTGTGGTAACTTCCTGACTAATCGTAATACACTTTTCCAGTCTCGTATCTCACCAAGTCTGCAATTGTTAGTTTCGCTTCGTTACCTTGCAACAGGTAACTTCCAGCTAACAACCTGCAGACACGGCAGATATGTCGCAGGCAAGCGTGTCTCGGTGCATCAAGAAGGTGGTCCACGCCATCGCTGAAGTTGCACCGAGGTACATCCGGCTCCCCACACCAGCAGAGGAGGGAGGAGGCTTGTCATGCAAGCCTTCTCCATCATTGCAGGCATGCCAGGGTGCATTGGCTGCGTGGATGGCTCTCTCATCCCTGTTAGAGGTCCTGGTGGAGAAGAAGCAGAACTATACCGTGGCCGCAAGGGCTTCTATGCCTACAACGTGATGGCGTGTGTGATGCCTCCCTTTGTGTCACCAATTTGGTGGTGAACTGGCCTGGTAGTGCACACGTCTCAAGAATATTCAGAGAGTCGCAACTCTGCCGGACTCTTGAGGGTGGCCAATACCGTTGGTTCCTGCTTGGGGATAGTGGCTATGCTAACCGCACCTATCTCCTCACTCCTTTCCCTAACCCAAGGGCACCACATGAGGGAAGGTTCAACGCTTCTCATGTCAGGACCCGCAACTGTGTGAAGAGGGTATTTGGCATCCTGAAGTGTTTTGGCCCCTTCTTTTTGGCCACTTCTTTTGGGGAAGTTCAGTGTTTTGGCCACACCCATCAGGACCAAAATGGCCTCAAGGAGTGTCATTATTGTGGCCACATTTATCCTCCACAATATAGCTGTCAAAAACAACCTACCTCTGGAAGAGGGCCCTGATCTAAGAGTGGAGGATGATAATAACATCTCATAGCCGGACGACCAAAATAACATGGCGGCAGCAGCAGGTCGGGCCAGGCGTGTACAAATTTCTGGGCGATTTTTCTAGGTGACGCCTGTGCCTTGAAACTTCCTGAAGGGGTGTCCACGGTAGAAGAGTCGCCACATTTGCACATGTCCATGCACCTCATTCTGGCATCTTGTATAGTAGAAACTATTTATGAAGTACGTTTGGGCGTTGGCTGGAGTGAGGAATTCCTTATACAATGCGCTTCCACGTAAGTCACAACTGTAGTCACATCGCCACCCACGATGGAAGCTACACCTATCACGCTCGCGTGTTCTTCATATTCGGGAGAAGGAACTGATTTGCAATGTCAAAATGTGCTTCATAGAAAAAAAGGCCAGTAGAGGTCCTATTGTTCCACCTTCCAGAGCAGTGGCTCGAACAGCCAAAGCCACCAACGGGAGTGAGAAGACATTACAACGAATGTGCTCTGCCTTCAATTAAACTTGCTCGACACAAATATCACCAGGACAGCCTGCATTCGCGTCACCGACGAAGAATCGCCGTGCACCTGTAATGAGGGTGAGTGAGGGGAAGAGAGTGAGGGATATCTTTTTCACTAAGGTTCTGATCCGATACTTGGCCAAGTACGAGATTTGGCAGAGTCGTGGACATGGAATTCCCCACTCCACCTAACGCCCGAACTGGCTTCGTAAATTATTCTAATATAGTCCTCTCACACACATATGTACGTACTCTAATTCTATGCTGATCTGCAAAATCAATGACTTAACTTTTCTCTTCTCAAATAAAACTCCTTACTTTTGCTCATAGTAACTTTTAAGTTTTCTCCTCATACAAACTACTTAAATGATTTACCATTTTTTCTAAATACATTTCACTCCGCTATTAGCAGTGTCATCTGCAAACATTATAGCGTTGAGCTTCCATTTTGTATTATCGATAATCATATCTTGTAAGGCTGCATCTTGTTAAAAATAACTATTTATTTTGCCATAAATCTTTCAGTCAATGTCCTTTCTATTTTTTTACAAAAAGCTTCTGACCAATAAGATTTCCTTGCCATACAAAACTTATTGATTGTTTTCTTCCCACCCATTTGAAGATGCAGGAATTTATATTTGCATGCTAAAAAATATGCATCTGAAGTGGTACAAAAAACTGAATTTATGCAATAACAATTATATTTTGTAATATAAATAATATATATTTTCCTTTCATCATACAAAAATAATATATATTTTCCTTAATTCATCATACATAAATAATAGATTTTCCTCAAATTATCCTAAATAAATATTGTAGATTTTCCTTTCTTGCATAAATAATATAGATTTTCCTTAAATCATCCTAAATAAGTATTGCAGATTTTCCTTTCATACATAAATAATATAAATTTTTCTTATACTATCATAACAAAACTATAGTAACCTTTGGCAAAGCTTGTCATGAATCCACGCCCCCTGCCTTCCCTTCCTTTTCTTGGTGGCAGCTGCTTGGGGGTACAAATCATCAATGGGCATCACTCCCACTGGAGTAGGGGGCTCATACTTGGGTTGCCATCATGAATCTGAATGAAACCCTCTCATGGGGGGTGTCTAAATTATGTATTTTTATACAAGGAATTCAAATATGAGCTTATTTGGTTGGATAAAACATCTCTAACCTACACCAATTTGAATTTCAAATTTTAAATTTACCCTACACAGCCCCTTTATTAATCTTAGAAGACATAAGGCAAATCATGTATATTGATAAAGCCAAATCAAATTTCATATTTATTAACATGTCAATCGCATGGTATATCAATTAAAAGTTATTCCTGACTTCTTGAGCTTGGCCAGGTTGCACAAGTCCTATTTTGACTAATTTTTGGACATCAGCCTCCTGCTGGTTTCCTGATCCCTGATCCCTCCATCCCTCCTTTTCATGTGAAAAGTACCTAGCAGAAGCCTCAGTCACCATTTTTAATAACCCTCTCATGCTTTGTGTGTGGTAAGGCCAGTTGAGCACTTCCATGGGTGTGTTGACGAAGTTTTTTTCACCTCGGACGTGCTTAGAGAGCAGTGAGAGGTGGCTCTGCACATCTTTCTGACCAGCTGATCAGGTCACCTATGCTGGTAGCATCACAATTAATGTCAAGTGTCCTTCTGATCCTAACAGAGGAGTCTCCTAGCTGAGCATCTGGGTCCCCATCTCCCCTGATGGCCATGATTTCTCTCCACCCCCCAAATCCTTTCCTTCTGAATCCTCAGAGCACAGCACTGTTTGGAGGATGGCTTCACTGTGGGCATACCAAACATATCTTTTCACAGTTTGGCATCACAAGGTCCTGCACCTCCTTCCTCTGTGACTTAAGGCAGTCCAGTTGAAAGAGGATGTGCCTAGGCCCTAATCAATCCAGGAGTGTTTGACTTTCACGTTGAACCAACATGGATAATACACTCCAATGATGAAATTCCACAATGCAGTGCAGATTCTCAGGTTCTTCCCTTAAAGTCCATTTTTGACAACCAATGCCTGAGAAGTCTATTAGCTGTTGTGAGCCAGCGGCTGTGTTTACTGGTCCTATGTCCAAAAGAGCCAGCCCTGCAGGAAGCACTCCATCCATGACTGCACAGACAATTATATAGCCATAGTGTTGATCATTGAGAGATCTTGAATGACCTTGTCAGGCAGCTTGAATCAGTGGAGGGCCAACGGAGATACGGGTAAGTTTGGATTGATCTCAAATCTGTAGCAGAATCAAGGAGCTTTCCTATTGCCCGGATAATTGTTTGTCTGACAGAGTAGGGCCATCAAGGCCAACAGTCAAATGGCGCAGGGGAAGTTCAACCAGTGTGTAAGCTGCACACAACCAGACCTGCTTTCTCCCCAAGTGCAGTTCCAGCTTCTGCTTATCCAGCTTTCACACACCAGTGTTGACATTTGTAGAGTCTCCTCCAATGGCCAACAAGGTTTTATCAAAACCCATCTCTTTCAGGCAAGCAAACATGATCTTACAATCTTCTCCGCATGTGACTCCTCTTTAGTTGCTTTCTCTGGGATAAGTGAAACAGATAGTAGCTCCCAGGTTCACTAACAGCACTGTAGGTTCTTCCTTGATCATAGCAGGAAAGATTGGTCCACTTCCCTCAACTTCCATCATCACATTGGTCAGGTCAATCCGCCCATCAAGAGGATGCAGAAGATGCCCCCGTCCTCCCTGCATTTCTTCAAACTCTTGCCCCAGCTCTCTCATCAACTTCTCCTGTGCTCTCTTGACCTTGCTCTTATCAATCACTTTACTTGTGTTGTCTACTGTGATAATTCCTGCATCAATCAGAGCTGCTGTTGCTATTGCTGCAGTTGGCCTTAGCCCTATGCCATATCTTACACTAGCACGGGCAATGTTTGAAATTTCATCATAGTTTTTCTGTACGTTAGTCGAAGCTGCAGGCTTCGACCAGGCATTGACCAGGCAGGTCAATTTCTGGAAAAAACTCAACTTCTGGAATAAAATTTTCTTTTTCTTTTCTTTTTCTTTAAATATTTATATGTCTTATATATTTTATGAAGTAGTTAGAACAATTCTGTATGACAGAAACTAATGTGAACAGCCATGACTGGAAACTGAAGAGCATATGCTGGGGTAGCAATAAGAAATTGATCATCCATTTAATAATAATCAACTGCAAATTGATGTAGGTTAGGGTTATCAGAATTATACTTTTTCTTCAAATTTGTGTTCTACACACCAAAGTACATTATTTAAACACATCTCTCCATTAATTGAAGAAAAAAAAATAATATGACCCGCCCTACCACTGGAGGGTCACCACGCGTAAGTCCCCATGCAGGCTCTCAACCCATACCAAGCAACTCTCGACAATAACATCAATCTGCTCCATCGTGGTCACGGTTGATTTTTTCTGTCGAGAGTTACTTGGTTTGGGAGAGAGCCTGCACGGGGACTCGCGCACGTGGTGTATAAGGTGGGCGATGCGACATAGGAACTTTCTTTTTATTTATATAACATTATAACACTACAATTACAAGAAACTATGAAAACACCCTGTAATATACCATTAAATCGCTCTAAATAGCCTCAAACTCCTTTTATAAGCTTACAGTAGTTTAAAATATATTTTCTAACGAAGAAAACTATAATACCAAAATATAATTTCTGTGTCAAGAATGGGCTGAAACTGTTAATTTCCGACATATTTTTGCCTTTCAAAAAAATCAAAACACGTGAAAAAACGTTGATTTTAAGGACTAAATTGATAAGTAAAAAGCTTAAAATACTATTTTTTGCTACAAATTTTTGTGAAAATATAGATGAAACAAATCAGCTATGCAGTTAAGTAAACTTATAAACAGGTAGCAAATATCAGTTATATAATAATGTAAGCTATATACATGTGTAAATTAACTTAATAAGGCTATATATTTCAATAAATACAGGAACTAAAACGTGTAGGCTCGCGCCGCTTGTAGCTTCCTATTTTCTTATGTTCTTATGTTCTAATTTAAGGGAACAAACTACATATCATCAATAACTAGCATATCATTGTAGAAACAACATTGTATGGGTAATAGCGTAAAATAAGGAAAAATCCATTATATATTATATATATATGTAAGATAATATATATATATATATAATATATATATATATATATATATATATATATATATATATATTTATATATATATAAATATATATATATATATATATATATATATATTATATATAATATATATTATATAATATAATATATATATTATATATATATATATATATATATAATAATATATATATCTATTATACTATTATATATATATATAGTATATATATATTATAATTACACTACATGTTACAATAACTATGAAAAACGCATTCAAACTACCATTATATCACAAATAATAACCTCAAACTCTCTTTCATTGCTTAGAGCAATGTAAAATTGCATTTGTATAGGAAAAAACTGTAATTCCAATATATAATATCTGTATCAAAAAATGGGCTCAAAACTGTTCTTTTTCATTACATTGCATCCTCTGAAAAATTCATCAAAACACTTGAAAAAACGTTGTTTTTATGAATAAAATTTTTAAATAAATTTCATGAAAGAAACATATTTTAGCTACTAATAATGTAAAATGTAATTTTAGCATTTATCAAAAGCTATTTAGCTACAGATATAGAGGAATATACTTCAATTAGTAGAAAAAAATAACTCTTCATTTATAACTGGCTAAAATCATTGAAAACACTACATTTTTAGGGTATATAGCAATATGATAAGTAAAACTCATTGTAATATGCATAAAAATACAGTATACAAGAACTATGAAAAATGCCTGCAATATACCGTTATATCACAATAAATAACCTGTTCCTTTATTTATTAGCATTAATATTATGTAAACTGCTTACATAGTCATGCAAATTAATCTAAAAGAAGGCTTGTATACTTCAATTTGTAGAAAAAGGCTACATTTCACAGATAACTAGCTAAAATCATTGAAAACAACACATGTTTGGAGTATAAAGCATTATAAAAAGGAAAATTCCTTTTATTTATGTGGTACACTACATTTTACAAAAAAACTATGAAAACACTTATAATATACCATTATATTGCTCTAAATAACCTCAAACTCCTTTTATAAGCTTACAGTAGTTTTAAAATGCATTTTCTAACGAAAACTCTAAAATACCAATATATAATTTCTGTATCAAAAAAGGGCAGAAAACTGTCAATTTTCGACATATTTTTGCCTTTCAAAAATACATCAAAGCACATGAAAAAAACTTTGATTTTAAGTTTAAAATTGATAATAAAAAGCATTAAAAGTACATATTATGTTCTTATGTTCTAATTTAGGGAACAAACTTCATATCATCATAACTAGCTAATATCATTGTAAAAATAACATTTATGGGGTATATAGCGTTAAACTAAGGAAAAATCCTTATATAAGATATATATTATATAATATTATAATAATATCATATATAATATATTTATATATATATCTATATATAATATACTATATAATAACTATATATATATATAATATTATATATAATTAATATATATATATATATATATATAATAATATATATATATATATATATATATATTAATTACACTACACGTTACCAAAAACTATGAAAAACGCATTCAAACTACCATTATATCACAAATAATAACCTCAAACTCTCTTTAATTGCTTAGAGCAATGTAAAATTGCATTTGTAAAGGAAACAAACTGTAATTCCAATACATAATTTCTCTATCAAAAAATGGGCTGAAAACTGTCATATTTCACTACATTGCAACCTCACGAAAATACACCAGAACACTTGAAAAAATGTTGTTTCTAAGAAATAAAATTAAATTAAATTTCTTTAAAAATACATATTTTTAGCTACAAAATTTGTAAAATGTAGCTGTACCATTTATCAAAAGCTGTTTAGCTACAGATAAGAGGAATATACTTCAATTTATAGAAGAAAAAAAACTCTTTACCTATAACTGCCTAAAATCATTGAAAACAATACATTTTAAGGGTATATAGCAATATGATAAGTAAAGTTCCTTGTATATATACAAAAACAATACAGTTTACTAGAAAATATGAAAAACGCCTGCAATATTCTGTTATATCAGAATATATAACCTCTTACAGTATTTATTAGCATTAGTCTTATGTACACTACTTACATAATAGTGCAAATTAATCTAAAAGAAAACTTGTATACTTCAATTTGTAGAAAAAGTCGACATTTCACCGATACCTAACTAAAATCATTGAACACAACACATGTTTGGGTATAAAGCATTATAATAAAGAAAATTCCCTTTATTTATGATATAACACTACATTTTACAAAAAAAAGTATGAAAACACTTGTAATATACCATAATATCACTCTAAATAGCCTCAAACTCCTCATATAAGCTTACAGTAGTTTAAAATAGCTTTTTTTTTTTTTTTTACGAAAACAACTATAATACCAAAATATAAATTCCATATAAAAAAAAGGGCTGTAAACTGTAAATTTTCGACATATTTTTGCCTCTCAAAAATACATCAAAACACGGGAAAAAACGTTGATTTTAAGATTAAAATTTATAAGTTAAAAGCATTAAAAATACATATTTTATGCTACAAATTTTGTAAAATATAGATGAAACAAATATCAGCTATGCAGTTAAGTAAACTTATAAACAGGTAGCAAATATCAGTAATGAAATAATATAAAGCTTTATACAGGTGTAAATTTAACTCTAATAAGGCATATATACTTCAATTTAAGGTAACAAACTACATATGATCAATAACTAGTTAATGTCATTGAAAAACTACGTACATTATGGGGTATCTATATAATTACACTACATGTTACAAAAAACTCTGAAAAACGCATTCAAACTACCATCATATCACAAATAATAACCTCAAACTCTTTAATTGCTTAGAATAATGTAAAATTGCATTTGTAAAGGAAAAAAAAAACATAATTCCAATTTTTTATATCTCTATCAAAGAATGGGCTGAAAACAGTCATATTTCACTACATTGCAACCTCTGAAAAATACATCAAAACGCTTGAAAAAACTTTGTTTTTAGGAATAAAATTTATTATGAAATTTCATGAAAAATACATATTTTTAGCTACTAATTTTGTAAAATGTAGTTGTAGCATTTATCAAAAGCTATTTAGCTACAGATATAGAGAAATATCCTTCAATTTGAAGAAATAAACAACTATTCACTTATAAATAGCTAAAATTATTGTTAAAACTACATTTTAAGGGTATATAGCAATATGATAAGTAAAACTCCTTGTACACTAGGGTGTAGGGTCCTTTAATACACTAGCATGGAGTGAAAAATAATATTCCTTTGCATCAATTGCCACGGGTGCTTGAAAAGTTTGGTATAAACACTTTTCATAGAAATTTCATGTCTCTATCTTTAAATCTTCACTGGCCCCAAGAACATTGAATAATTATTGATTATCTTATATAAGGATTTTTACACGTGGCCGTACTTCAGTGATATAAAAACAAAAACACTGATACAAAGGTGTATAACAGCTGACAATGTGAGAGATAAGATGTCAGTGTAGCATAAACCAAAACTGAACACTAGGAGCAGTAATGAGAGCCCAATTGTTGGCCCTCCAAGGGAGTTGGCGGGAAACACACTGCCTTCATACGAGGACATCATTCGAGCACTGTTGCACAAAAGACACCATATGATTCAAGAAGGAGTTAAAAATCCACTATAGTCTATTTACTTAAGGTGGATTCCTGGGCTGGGAGCTGCTCCATGCCTACCCGAGTTTGTAAGGACGTCGCTGATTGGCTGATAGACTCGGGCTGGGTGGTGGTGGTGGTGGTACCTTGCCTCCCCGCTACCAAAACCCTTGCGTTGCCTCAGAGAAATATTCATATTTGAATGAGGCATTTTCATATTTGAATTCAGCCTTCAATGAGGTGGCAAACTGTTCACGGTGGAGGAGTCGTTGGCGTCAGATGGAAGACCGGTTATAATTAAGTTTTTTCAACATTGTCGCCAAGCTGGCGTGCCGTTTCAAGCAGCATGTAGGTTGCACGCCGGTCTGAAATGTTGCAGCGGTCTAAACTGGAGGCAACGCCAGGTGAGATAATATTTCTGGTGCCCCTTCTAGCTCGTTTGGGAGAACTTGCTTTGCCACCTGCACCACCTGCAACATCCTCATCAGTAGAGTCATCAGAGGTGGAGGACTCCAACTGGGCCATCGTTGAAGAGGTCTAGGCCTCCTGCACAGATCGCAGCTTCCTGTGTTCCTCTTCCATCTTGCAATGGGAGGCACGGCTCTCCTTGTTAGTGAGGGAAGTGTCGACAGAGCTCATGCATCCCCTGCGTCCTGGCTCACGTTGAGCAAGGAGGAAATCTCTGTCCTCCTGAACAGGAATTGAGGAGAGTGCATCTTCAGCCGCCACATCAAAGAGGTTCATCATGTGGACCTGGAATGCCTCCTCCTTCTGGATCTGTGGTGCTGACGGCCGACTCTTTCCCTTCTTCAACAGCTGGTACTCCCCATACAGCTTCTCCATTTTTTCAATACAGTGGTCCTTCCGGGCTGTAGGGATTCTGGCTCTTGCCCATAAACTGTTGATCTGCTTTACTACAGTGGTGGCACTTTCTTTGATGGTGAGTTGCTTCTCCTGGTGGAGATGGAGGAAGTACCCCAGAACTTCTCCACTGGAGGGAAGACTGGCCCTTCTCAAGTTTTCTTGGGGAGTGAGCAAGAAGACTTGCAATCGACGTGTGGCCATTACAGTAGTTCAATTCAGATCTGCAAAGAATATAAAAGTTTTATGTATTTTTTTTAAATATGTATCAAAAATAGGTGCTGTGAAAAAACTTTCATTGGACAAACAGCTGTGATAATTTCTACTATCTTTTTCTACTTTATGCTTGTTCCTTCCTTATTATATTTATTTGTATATATTTAGATGTTTTATATATATATATATATATATATATATATATATATATATATATATATATATTATATATATATATATATATATATATATATATATATATATATAATATATAATATATATATAAATATATAATATATATATATATATATATATATATATTATATATATATTATTAATTTTTTTTTTTTTTTATTATTTATTTGTGCTTATAGCGCCTGTAGGCAGTGGTGACCCAGGGCTCGGATGGTAGGCTCTGGAGGTTCACTTGAGGGCTGTGATTGTTGGTCCTCGCCCGTGGTGGCGCAGGCAGGATATTATAGTGACGCCTGTGATTAGAGGCTCATGCCGCCCCCCTGTGTCCTCCGATGCACTCGCAATCGAAGGTAAAGTTGATGGGCAGGGCATGTGGGTGTTCTTAGGCCACTCAACGGTGCAGAAAGGTTTATAGTTTTCTTCGGGGATCGAACTCGGGTCACCGAGAATGTCAGTCGGAGACGCTAACAACTCCGCTACCGCCTCCCCTATATATATATATATACTAGCCGCAAAGCCACCCTCCGGGCGGACTTTTTGGCTAGCTCCTGTGGAAGGCTATTGGTGGGCCTTCGGCCCACCAAACACAGACTCTCCAGATAGCCCCTTCTAGCTTTCCTGAAATCATGGATGTAGAAATGTATGTATTAACGCCAACCCATTCACATCACCCCCAACTCATTCACTCACCCATTACCCATCGCCCCCCACCCATTCACTCACCCATTACCCATCACCCCCTACCCATTCACTCACCCATTACCCATCACCACATACCCATTCACTCACCCATTACCCATCACCCCCCCCCCCTACTCCCTCACCCATCACCCATCACCCCCCACCCATTACCCATCACCCCACCCATTCACTCACCCATTACCCATCACCCTACATCAAGGTTTCCTCAATTCTCGCAACCCACTTTTTTTTCACAATTCTCGCTAATAGGCTGCTAAAAAGAAGAAGAAAAAAGTGATCGGATCATCCTATAAGTGGGCTTAAAACCTTACCCTGGTCAATCCGGTTCCAAAACTGTGCCATATGATGGGATTCCGCCACGAGGGGTGGAACCTATACCACACACACCGTACACACACACTTTCGCTATATTATATATATATTATATATATATATATATATATAATATATATATATATATATTTTTATTATAATATATAATATATATATATATATATTATATATATTATAATTATATATAGAATATATAATATATATATATATATTATATTATTATATATATATTATATTATATATATTATATATTAAATTTTATTATATATATAACATATATATATTATATATTTTTTTATATTTAATTAATATATAATTATATATATATATATAAAATTTTATAATTATATATAATATATATATAATATATAATTTTTTAATAATTACGAAAGTGTGTTGTCTGTGTGTGTGTGGGGGGGGGGGGGGGGTTTTACGTGTTGTGGTTGGTTACCCCCCTGGGGAACCCCACTTTTGGCCTTTTGGACCGGTTGAAAAAGGGTGGTTTTTAAAATTTATAGTGTGTATTTTTTTTCCTTTTTTTTGGTTTTGGGATTGTGAAAAAAAGGGGGGGTTGGGAATTGAGTAATTATGTGGGTGAGGGTATGGGTGAGTAAATGGGTGGGGGTGATGGGTAATGGTGTGGGGTTGATGGGTGGGGGGTGGGGGTTGAGGTGAGGGAATAGGGGGGGGGTGTGGTTGGGGAGGAATGGGTAGGGTGATGGGAATGGGGGTGAAAATTGGGGGGGAGGGTAGGGAGTTGGGGGGGGGTTTTATAATGTTTTTTTTTTTTTTTTTTTTTGTTTTTTTTGGGGTTTTTTTTTTAAAATTTTTTTTTTTTTTTTTTTTTTTTTTTTTTTTTTTTTTTGGGGGGGGGGTTTTTTAGCGTCTCCGACTGACATTTCGGTGACCCATTCGACCCCCGAAAAAACAAAAACCTTTCTGCCCGTTGAGTGGCCTAAGAAACCCCATCCCTGCCCTAAAATCCCCTTGTTGCAGGCATGGGAGGACACGGGGGGGGGCATGAGCCTCAAATCAGGGGTCACTAAAATATCCTGCCTGCGCCACCACGGGCGGGGCCAAAAACCCAAGCCCTCAAGTAACCTCCGGGCCTACATCCGACCCCGGGGTCCCACTGCCTCCGGCGCTATAGGGCAAAAAAAATAAAAAAAAAAAAAAATAATAATAAAAATAATATTAATTATATATTATATAATATATATATATATTAATATATATATATTATATATACATATATATATATATATTTTTTATATGAAATATATATATATTTTTATAAAATTTAATAATAAATAAAAAAATTTTTAATAAGGGGGAACAGCATAATAAAAAAGATAGTAAAATTATCCAGCTGTTTGCCCAATGAAAGTTTTTTCAAGCCCTTTTTTGATACATTTTTAAAAAAAAACCTAAAACGTTATTCTTGCAGATCTAATTGAACCGAATGGCCAACGTCGATTGCAACTTCTTCTCACCCCCCCAAGAAAACTTGGAAGGGCCAGTTTTCCCCTCCAGTGGAGAATTCTGGGTATTTTCCCCTTTCTCCACCGGGAGAAGCAACTCCCTCAAAAAAGTGCCCCCACTGTAGTAAGCAATAACGTTTATGGGCAAAGCCGAACCCCACAGCCCGGAAAGGGACCCTGTTGAAAAAGGGAGAAGCTGTATGGGGAGTACCAGCTGTTGAAAAAGGGAAAATCGGCCGTCAGCACACAATCCGAAGGAGAGGCTTCCATCCACATTTTACCTCTTTGATGTCGGCTAAAGATGCACTCCCTAAATTTCCCTGTTCAGAGGCAAGATTTCCTCCTTGCTCACGTGACCAGGACGCAGGGGAGCATAGCTCTGTCGCACTTCCCTCACTAAAAAGGGAGCCGGGGGCCCCCCTTTGCAAATGGAAAGGAACACGGAAGCTGCGATCTTGCAGGAGGCCTAACCTTTTAAACGAGGGCCCAGTTGGAGTCCTCCACCTCTGATGACCTACGATGAGGATTTGCGGGGTTGGTGAGGTGGCAAAGCAAGTTCCCCCAACGAGCTAAAAGGGGCACCAAAATTTTATCTCCCCTTTTCGTTGCCTCCAGTTAGCCCGCTGCAACTTTAAACCGGCGTGCAACCTACATGCTGCTTAAAACGGCACGCCATTTGCGACATGTTAAAAAAATTTAATTTTAAAACCCGGGTCTTCCTCTGACCCCAAACGCTCCTCCACCGTGAACGTTTGCCCCCCTCTTTTGAAGGCTGAATTCAAATATAAAAAATCCTCTTCAAAATAATTTTTCGAGGCAACGCAAGGGTTTTTGGTAGCGGGGACAGGACCCACCACCCCCACCACCCACCCGATCTATCAGCCAATCCGACTCCTTTAAAAACCGGGGAGGCATGGAGCACTCCCAGCCGGAATCCCTTTAATAAAAAGACTATAGTGGATTTTTAACCCTTCTTGAAACTATGGTGTCTTTTTTGCAAAAGTGCTCGAAAGATGTCCTCGTATGAGGCATGTGTTTCCCCCCAACTCCCTTGGGGGGCCAAATTGGGCTCTCTTACGCTCCAGTGTTCAGTTTTGTTTATGCTACCTGACATCTTATCTCTCACATTGTCGCTGTTTACACCTTTGATCATGTTTTTGTTTTTTTTTACTGGTCGGGCCCCGTTAAAATCCTTAAATAAGATAATCAAAATTATTCAATGTTCTTGGGGGGCCTAAATTTAAAGATAGGACATGAAAATTTCTATGAAAAATGTTTATCCAAACTTTTCAAGCCCCTGGGAAATTTTCAAAGGATTTATTTTTCACCCCTAGTGTATTAAAGGGCCCCACCCCTATGTCGGATTTTACTTTTCATATTGCTATATCCCTTAAATTTTTTTAAAAATAATTTTGCTATTTATAAGTAAAGTTGTTTTATTTCTTCAAAATTTAAGGATATTTCTCTATACTGAGCTAAATGCTTTTTGAAATGCTCAAATACTTTTACCAAAAATTTTAACTAAAAATTGTATTTTTCATGAATTTCATAAAAAAATTTTTTCCTAAAAAAAGTTTTTTCAGGTTTTTTATGATTTTTCAGAGGGTTTCAAAGTATGAATTGACTGTTTTCAGCCCATTCCTTTTATAAAAATAAAAAAATTTGGGAAATTTTGGGGTTTTTTTTTTCCCTTTCAAATGCAATTTTTCTTATTCTAAGCAAATTAAAAGTTTTGAGGTTATTATTTTTGATGATGGTATTGGAAAGCGTTTTTCGAGTTTTTTTTAAAATGTAGTGTATTTATAATCCCTTATGTACGTGTTTTTTCATGACATTAAATAGTTATTGATATATGTTTTTTTACCTTAAATTTAAGTATATATCCTTATTAAATTAAAATTTAACCTGATAAGCTTTATATTATTTTCATTTGATTTTGCACCTGTTTTTAAGTTTAAATTACTGCATAGCTGATATTTGTTTCATCTATATTTTTCAAAAATTTTTACATAAATAGTATTTTAAAAGCTTTTAATTTTAAAATTTTATCTTAAATCAAAGTTTTTTCCCGGGGGGTTTTATGTATTTTTTAGAGGCAAAAATATGTAAAATTTACAGTTTACAGCCCTTTTTTTTTTTATGGAATTTATATTTTTGGGATTATAGTTGTTTTTGTAAAAAAAAAAAAAACTATTTTAACTACTGAAGCTTTATGAAGTTTTGGGGGATTTGAGTGATATAAAGGGTTTTACAAATGTTTTCAATTTTTTTTTTTTAAATGTAGTGTTTTTATCATAAATAAGGGGTTTTTTTTTATTTTATGCTTTATCCCAAAAATGTGTTTGGTTCAAAGTTTTAGTTATATCGGTGAAAAGTCGACTTTTTTTTTTTTACAAAATTGAAGTATACAAGTTTTCTTTAGATTAATTTCACTATTATGTAAATAGTGTCATAGATAAACTAATAAATCGTAAGAGGGTTAATATTCTAATAACAGATTTGCAGGCGTTTTTCATATTTTTTTTTGTAAACTGTATTGTTTTTGAATTACAAAGGGGGCTTTACTTTTCATATTGCTATTCCCCTTTAAAAAGTATGTTTTCAATGTTTTTGGCAGTTATGGTAAAAGTTTTTTTTTCTTCTATAAAATTTATATATTCCCTTTCTGTACTAAACAGCTTTTGATAATGGTACGCTAATTTTCAATTTTGGGAGCTAAAATATGTATTTTTAAGAAATTTAATTTTTTTTTTTTTTTCTTGAAACCAAAATTTTTTTAAGTGTTTTTTTTGGGGTATTTTCGTGGGTTGCAAAGTATGAAATTTACAGTTTTCGCCCTTTTTTGATAAGAAAATTATGTATTTTGGGAAATTATTTTTTTTCCTTACAAAAGATTTTACTTGCTTAGCAAAAAGAGAGTTTGAGGTATTTTTGTGATATAAAGGGGTTTGAATGCGTTTTTCATATTTTTTTTAACGTGAGTGTTTTTAAAAATTTTTATATTTAAATATATATAAAAATAATTAAAAATATATATATATATATTTTATATTTTTTATAAGGGTTTTTTATTTTAATATATAATAAATTTTTTTTAAATTATTATATTTAATATATAATTTTTTTAATTTAAAAAAAAAAAATAATATTATTTATGGGTTTTTCTTATTTTTAACTTAAAATAAAGTTTTTTTTATTGCTTTTTTGTTATTTTTGAAAGGCAAAAATATGTCAAAATTACATTTTTCTTCCCTTTTTTTTCAGTTTTTTTAATTTTTGGATTAAAGAGTTTTTCGTTAAAAAAATGTATTTTAAATCTGTGCTTTAAAAGGAGTTTTGAGGTTTTTTTAGAGCGATATAATGGGATATTATAAATGTTTTCATAGTTTTTTTGAAAAATTTGTAGTGTACCACATAAATAAAAGGAAATTTTTTCCTTTTTATAATGCTTTATACTCAAACATGTGTTGTTTTAAATAAATTTTTAGCTAGTTATCTGTGAAATGTGCCTTTTCTACAAATTGAAGTATACAAGCCTTCTTTTAGATTAATTTGCATGACTATGTAACAGTTTACATAATATTAATGCTAATAAAAAGGGAACGGGTTTTTTTATTGTGATATAACGGTATATTGCAGGCATTTTTCATAGTTTCTTGTATACTGTATTTTTTATTGCATATATCAAAATTTTGAATTTTTATTTTTCATATTGCTTTTACCTAAAAGGGGTTATTTTTCAATAATTTTACCTTATATTGAGATTATTTTTTTAACAAAATGAAGAAATTATTTCAAAAATTTTTCTTTCTGAAATTTTTGAAAAATGCTAAAAACACTTTTACATTTTATTTTTTAGGTCTAATAAAATAAGTTTTTGGATTTTTATAAATTTATTCTTTAAAACAGTTTTTTTTTTGATGAATTTTCGAGGTCAAGAGTAAAAGGGGAAGTTTTGGGATTTTTTGATAAATTATTATATTTTTTCAGTTTTTTTAAACAATGAATTTTAATTTTAAATAAATAGAATTTAGGTTATTATATTTTAATATATTTTAAAATTTAATTTTTTTATATTATTTAAATTTATTAATTATTATATATATTATATATATAATATATATATATATATATATATATATAAAATTTTAATAAAATATATTTATCAAATATATTATATAAAATATAGGATTTTCCTTATTTTACGCTATATCCCCCATAAATGTTGTTTTTACAATGATATTAGCTAGTTATTGATGTATGTATTTTGTTCCCTTAAATTAGAACATAGAACAAAAGAAAAAAGGGAAAGCTACAAGCGGCCGCGAGGCCTACACGTTTTAGTTCCTGTTTTTAATTAAAATATATATGCCTTATTAAAGTTTAATTTACCATGTATATAGCTTACATATTATATAATGATATTTGCTACCTGTTTATAAGTTTTACTTAACTGCATAGCTGATATTTGTTTCATCTATATTTTAAAATTTGTAGCAAAAATATGTATTTTAATGCTTTTTACTTATCAATTTTAGTCTTAAATAAACGTTTTTTCACGTGTTTGATGTTTTTTTGAAAGGCAAAAATATGTCGGAAATTAACAGTTTTCAGCCCTTTTCCCTTGACACAGAAATTAATTTTGGTATTTATTTTTTCTTCGTTAGAAATATTATTTTAAACTACTGAAAGCTTATAAAAGGAGTTTGAGGCTATTTAGAGCGATATAATGGTATATTACAGGTTTTTTTCATAGTTTCTTGAAAATTGTAGTGTTAATGTTATCATAATAAAAAGAAGTTCCTATGTCGCATCGCCCACCTTACTACACCACTTGCGCGAGTCCCCCTGCAGGCTCTCTTCCCAACCAAGTAACTCTCGACAGAAAAAAACAACCGGTTTACCACGATGGAGCAGATTTATGTTTATTGTCGAGAGTTGCTTGGTATGGTTGAGAGCCTCATGGGGACTTACGCGTGGTGACCCTCCAGTGGGAGGCGGTCATAGTATTTTTTTTTCTTCAATTAATGGAGATTGTGTTTAATAATGTACTTTTTGGTGTGTAGAACACAAATTTGAAGAAAAGTATATTTCTGATAACCCTAACCTACATCAATTTGCAGTTTTATTATTATTAAAAGGATGATCAATTTCTTATTGCAGTTACCCCCGCATATGCCTCTTCAGTTTTCCAGTCATGGCTGTTCACATTATTTTCTGTCATACAGAATTGTTTCTAACTACTTCATAAAATATATAAGACATATAAAAATTTAAAGAAAAAGAAAAGAAAAAAAAATTTTTATTCCAGAAGTTTAGTTTTTTCCAGAAATTGACCCTTAAGCCTGGCAGCTTTCCGACTAACGTACAGAAAAACTATGATGAAATTTCAAACATTGCCCGTGCTAGTGTAAGATATGGCATAGGGCTAAGGCAACTGCAGCAATAGCAACAGCAGCTCTGATTGATGCAGGAATTATCACAGTAGACAACACAAGTAAGTGATTGATAAGAGCAAAGGTCAAAAGAGGGACAGGGAAGTTGATGAGAGAGCTGGGGCAAGAGTTTGAAGAAAAGTGCAGGGAGGACGGGGGCATCTTCTGCCTCCTCTTTGATGGGCGGATTGACCTGACCAATGTGTGATGGAAGTTGAGGGAAGTGACCAATCTTTTCCTGCTATGATCAAGGAAGAACCCTACAGTGCTGTTTTGTGAAACCCGGGAGCTACTATCTGTTTCACTTTATCCCAGAGAAAGCAACTAAAGAGGAGTCCATGCGGAGAAGATTGCTAAGATCATGTTTGCTTGCCTGAAAGAGATGGTTTTGATAAAACCTTGTTGGCCATTGGAGGAGACTCTACAATGTCAACACTGGTGTGAAAGCTGGGTTAATGCAGAAGCTGGAACTGCACTTTGGGGGGAAGCAGGTCTGGTTGTTTTTGCAGCTTTTCACACTGGTGAACTTCCCCCGCGCCCTTTGACTGTTGGGCCCTTTATGGCCCTACTCTGTCAGACAAACAATTATCCGGCCAATAGGAAAGCTCCTTGATTCTCTACAGATTTTTAGATCAATCCAAAATTCACCCGTATCTCCGTTGGCCCTCCACTGATCAAGCTGCCTGACAAGGTCATTCAAGATCTCTCAACTGATCAACACTATGGGTATATAATTGTCTGTGCAGTCATGGATGAGTTTCTTCCTGCAGGGCTGGCTCTTTTGGACATAGGACCATAAACCACAGCCGCTGGCTCACAACAGCTAATAGACTTCTCAGGCCTTGGTTGTCAAAAAAAGCTTTAAAGGGGAAAACCTGAAGAAAACTGCACTGCATTGGGAATTATCATTGGAGTGTATTATCCATGTTGGTTCAACGTGAAAGTCAAACACTCCTGGATTGAAGGGCCTAGGCACATCCCCCTTTCAACTGGACTGCCTTAAGTCACAGAGGAAGGAGGTGCAGGACCTTGTGATGCCAAATGTGAAAAGATATGTTTGGTATGCCCACAGTGAAGCCATCCTCCAAAAAATGCTGTGCTCTGAGGATCAGAAGGAAAGGATTTGGGGGGTGGAGAGAATCCTGGCCATCAGGGGGGGATGGGGACCCAGAAAGCTCGCTAGGAGACTCCTCTGTTAGGATCAGAAGGCACTTTTACATTATTGTGATGCTACCACATAGTGACCTGATCGCTGTCAGAAGATGTGTCAAGCCCCCTCTCACCTGCTCTCTAAACACGTCCGAGGTGAAAAAAAATTCGTCACACACCCATGGAAGTGCTCAACTGGGCCCTTACCACACACAAGCATGAAGGTTATAAAGGTGACTGAGCTTCTGCTAGTCTTTTCACATGGGGGGGAA
>JACEEZ010020394.1:0-25357 GCA_016584305.1 Chionoecetes opilio | reverse complement strand
ATGTATATATATATGCATATATATATGTATATGTATAGTATATATATATAAATTATATATTACCTCTTGAGGACTCAACATTCTTTTGTTGATGAAGAACGCCCTTATGGACGTGTCCCAGGACCGGCAGGAAGGGGGCGAGGGCACGCCGCTCGAGGACCAGTAGTGTGAGCCACCTGGAGTCCAGCCACGCCAGCACCGCCCCGTCGCACCAAGCACCCACGTATCAAAACGCATTTTGTAACGGCCGAGATTCGCGTGGTTACTTCCGCTGCACATTAAAAGATTGTTAAGGGCTCTAGTGATGTAGTAAATCGAATAAATGAAGAGGGTGTGAGCGCAATAGTATTATGAAGTACACCTTTATTAATGCAAACACTGCCAATCCAATACTGGTGCCGCTGCACACAAACAAGAACAATTTAAATGAAATTTTTAAAACGACTGGAACCAGATGAGGATTATCCCAGGGGATTAAAGGAATGCAGGAGGTGTTAGTGAGTTCGTAGTGCACATTTTTAGGAAATCGGTTGAGATAGGCGATGTGCCATTATGTGGAGAAAGGAAATGTTGTTCCATATTTAAGAAGGGAGACAGAGGACTTAAAGTTCAAATTATCGACCCGTAAGTCTTAACAATCAGTGGTGGGAAATTATTGGAATCTATTATTGCAAAAAAACATTAGAGGCACTTAGATAAACATAGTTTGATCAATGATTCACAACCCCTGGATTCACCACGGCTAAGGTCATGTCTCACCAATTATGAGTTTTATAGGAAAGTTATGAGGACGGCAGATAATGATAAGGATTATGATATAAGATATGCTGCGACTTTAGTACGGGCATTGACAAAAGTACCACACGTAGCGACTCTTAAATAAGGTTAGGGCGCATGGAAATAGATGGAAGGTTCTTCATGGGGATCAGAGCTTGACTAAGTTAATAGGCAAACAACGGGTTACAATTACATGGTCTAACCTGAATGGGACAGTGGACAATGGAGTTCCACAAGGTCTGTTTGGTCCATTACTTATGTTTGATTCACCTCAACGACTTGGATAGTGGGTATTAGCAGTGATATAGCAAGTTGCTGCTGTATTACTAAGTTAGGTAGGATTATTGGATCACAGATTGATTGTAAAACATATTGCAGGAGACTTAGATAAACTTAACGAGGGCAGTAGGTGGCAGATGGATTTAATATTGATAAATGGCAGCGTTATGAATGTTGGTAGAAAACAACCCTGGGTAATAGATACACCATAAGCAATGTATCGCTGAAAAGATCAGAAAGTGAACAAAGATCTTGGAGTGAGGGTGAGCCAGAAATTCCGACCTAGGAACATTGTATTGAGGCCAGGAAATAGAGCTCAATAGAGTATTATGATCAATTTACCAGAAGTGCTTAAAAGTAGAAGTGCGAAGTTATTCTAAAGCTCTATCTGGCTCTAGTCAGGCACTCACCTAGACTTGCGGTCTCAGTTTGTCCCATATTACAGGAAGGATATTAGCCTTATTAGAAAACAGTGCAGAGAAGGAGGACCAAAATGATACAAGGGATGCGTAACTTTAGTATGAGAGGAGATTGAAGTTATTAAAATTTACACTCACTCGAGAAGAGCAGAGATATAGGGGCGATTGATAAAAGTTTTTAAGTGGATAAAGGATTTAAAAAAGGAGAGGTAGGAAAAAAGTTCTTAAGGTTTAACCAGGGTAGAACAAGAAGTAACGCGATTCAAGCTGGAAAAAGCGTAGAATTAGAAAGGAAATAGGAAAAAACGCGGTTCACAAATGGGTGGTGATGAATGGAATGGTCTCAGTCGACAGGTAGCCTAGTGCTGAGTCATTAGGAGCTTTAAAGAGGAGCTGGAAGGTTCATGGATGAGGATGAAAGGTGGATGTAGGTAGTTAGCGACAAGGAACTACCACGTGTAGGCCTCGCGGCCTCTTGTAGCTATCCTTATTTTCTTATGTTCTTATGTTCTTAATTCGTGGTCCGTTCATGCGTCAGGTACGAAGCGGGTTTCACTTGGAAGGGTACGTGAAGGAGCATCGCGGTCTTGATTATAAATGATGTATTGTAGTGTGTAAGATAACCTTGTTACTTATTGATAGCAATGAGGAAAAACTATACTGCTCCTTGACTTTATCGGTCGATTGTGTGTAATCAGATAACATCCTAATATAAGAACCCAATCCACCACACACACACACACACACACACACACATACACACACCCCGCCCCCTGCAAATTCCCACCCAAGTAGGGAGCGCGGGCCGAGCCCAGCACAAAACTGAAACCCATACACTGACACCTCAAAAAACACCTCACGAAATTAATCTTTCATTGCTGTCCCCAAGGCTGTTGTTGGGATGTGCAACTTCTTAGGTCCACCAGGAAGCTGTTTTTGTTGTTCAGGTCTCGATAGCATTACGTTTCAATCTGATCATATATATATATATAGATTACAGTATATATATATATATATCTATATAATATATCTATATATATCTATATACAGTATATAGATAGATAATATATATATAATATAGAGATAATAGATATATATATATATATATATACTATATATATCTATATATACAGTATATATATACAGTATATTATTATATATATCATATACAGTATATATATATATAATGGAGATATAGATTAGATATAGGATATATAGAATATAGTATATATAGATATAGCACTGTGTAGATGGATATATATATATACTGTATATATATACGGTATATATATAGAGAATATATAGTCTATATTACAGTATAGATGATAGACAGGATATATCTAGATAGAGAGATATGGATGAAGATATTATATAGAGACAGGAGAGAGAGAATGATGATAGAGATATCGAACAGGAGCTATATAGGGAGATGTGTAGTAGATGATATTATAGAATAGATATATATATAGATGATAGCTATAGTAGAGAATCGATGAGACAGGAGATATATATATATTACAGTATAGATAGAAAGATTTATAGATGATATTATATAGTAGAGTATATATATAATATTATAGTATAGATCTATATATATATATATATATGATATATATGTATATAAATAGATATATGAGATAAAGACTATAGATACAGAATGATATATAGAGATTAGGAGATATATATATATATATATATGATATGCTATGAGAGTAGACTAGTATATTGAGATATAATAGATAGATAGATATATATATAGTATATATATAGATTAGAGATATATATATATTATATAGATATAGTAGATATATATCTGATAATTATATAGAGAGATAATAGATAGTTATACATAATGTATATATTATATATAGTTATAGATATATGTAGTTATCTATATATATAGAGATAGGAATATTATTATATAGATATAGATAATAGATTAGTATATAGATATATAGATCGATCTATAATTGTATATATATAGATATAGTACACACAGGTATATATAATATATATATAGTCTTTATATTAGAGAGAGTTATAGATATATAGATATTAGATAGATATATATAGGATAGATATGATGATATAGATATATAGAGATGATGATATAGAGTAGTATATAGATATAAGTAGAGATATGAGATATATAATATATAGTATATATGATATACAGGATATATACTATATATTTAGATATATGATAGTACAGGTATATAGATATAGATATATATAGATTATATATAAGTATATATATTATTATATAATATATATATATTTGATCAATTTTTAATATATATATATTATATACAGAATATATATATAGGTATTAGATACAGTATATATATATATATATAGATATAATAGATATATATAATATGATATATATATTATATATAATATATATTATATAATATATACTGTGGGTGATATATATATATATATAAAATTATGATATATAGAGTATATGATATTATCTATAGATAGATATATATGAGATCGAGATATATATGATATATATTATATATATAACTACAATATACATAACGATAGATATATAGATATATATGTATGAAACTTAGATATATATATATATATATATTGAGATATATATATATACTATATTATATATATATATACTATTATATATATAATATATATATATAATATATATATATATATATATATATATTATATACTGTATATATATATATATATATATATATATGATTATATATATATATATATATATATAATTATACTGTATATTATATATCTATATATATATATAAATTTATAATATATATTATATACTATAATATATATTTATATATATATATATATTAATATATATTATGATATATATAGATATAGATATTATATATTACTGTTATATATATATATACTGTATTATATATATATAGATTAGATATAATATATATATATATATATATATATATATATATATATATATATATAATATATATACTGTATATATATATATATATATATATAGATATACTGTATATATTATATATATATATTAATATATATCGATATATATATATATGTATATAATACTGTACTACGATATATATATATATATATTATATATACCGTATATATCTACAGTTATATATATATATATCATATACAGTATATATAGATATATATTATATATATATATATATATATATATAATATATATATATTATATATATACTGTTATAGTATATATCATATATACTGGATATATATACTGTACTATAATATATATATATCATACGCATTATACTTATATATATATATATATTATATATATATATATATATATAATATTATATATACTGTATATATAATATTATATATATATATTATATATATATATATATATATACTTGTATATATTATAATAATATGATCAGATTGAAACAGTAATGCTCTATCGAGGACCTGAACAACAAAAACAGGCTTCCTGGTGGAACATTAAGAGTTCAAATCCCAACAAACGCCTTGGAGACAGCAATGAAAGGAGTAATTTCCGTGAGGTGTTTGAGGTGTCAGTGTATGGGTTCAGTTGTGCTGGCCGGCCGCGCTCCCTACTTGGGTGGGGAATTGAGGGGGCGGGGTGTGTGTATGGTGTGTGTGTGTGGGTGTGTGTGTGTGGATGGTTACTATATTAGGATTTTATCTGATACACACAATCATGACGATAAGTCCAAGAAAGCAAGCAGTATAGTTTTCCTCATTGCTAGCAAATAGAACAAGGTTTTATCTTACACACTACAATTACAATCATTAAATCACGACCGCGATGCTCACTTCACGACCCTTCCAAGTGAACCCGCTCGTTAACCTGACGCAAAGAAGGACAACGAATAGAGAAGAACATAAGAACATAAGAAAATTAAGGAAAGCATACAAGAGGCCGCGAGGCCTACAAGTCGGTAGTTCCTGTCGCCTAACACTACCTACATCCACCTTTCATCCTCATCCATGAACCTATCCAGCTTCCTCTTTAAAGCTCCCTAATGATACAGAGCCACTAACTACCTGTCTACTGAGACCATCCCATTCATCTCACCACCCTATTTGTGAACAGTTTTTCCCTATTTCCTTTCTAAATTCTACGCTTTTCCAGCTTGAATCCGTTATTCTTGTTCCTACCTGGTTAAAAAGCAGTAAGAACTTTTCCTTTACCCTTCCTTTATTAAATCCCTTATCCACTTAAAAACTTTTATCAGATCGCCCCCTATATCTCTGAGTGTCTCTCGACGTGAAGGTAATTTTATAACTTCAATCTCCTCTATAACTTAAAGTTTACGCATCCCTTGTATCATTTTGGTTCATCCTTCTCTTGCACTGTTTCCTAATAAGTCTATAGCCTTGCCTGTAATATGGAGAACCAAAATGAACCGCATAGTCTAGGAGGCCTGACTTAGAGCCAGATAGAGCTTTAGAATAAACTTCCGCACTTTCCTTTTTTTAACAACTTCTGTAGAATAATAATTACTTATTATGCTTCTATTTCGCCTCAATACAATGTTTCCTAGGTCGGATTTCTGGCCTCACCCTCACTCCAAGATCTTTTTCACTTTCTGATCTTATTCACGATACCATGCTATGGTGGATATATTTACCAGGGTTTTTTCTACCACATTAATAACGCTGCAGTTATCAATATTAAATCCATCTGCCACCTGAATGCCCACTCGCGTTTTAAGTTTAATCTAAGGTCTCCCTGCAATATGTTTACATCAGACTGTGATCCATAACCGTACCTAACTTACTATTAATCAGCAAACTGATGATATCATGCTAATCCCACTATCCAAGTTCGTTGATGATACAATCAAAAACTAGTAAGGGACCCCAAAAAAACAGACCCTGTGGAACTCCACTTGGCACCTGTCCCCATTCAGGTTTAGAACCAATTGTAATTGTAACCACTTGTTGCCCATTACTTAGCAAGCTCGACCAATGAAGAACCTTCCCATCTATTCATGAGCCCTAAACTTATTTAGAGCGCTCGTGTGGTACTTTGTCAAATGCCTTAATAAAGCCAGATATATTATATCATAATCCTTACATTATCTGCCGTCTCATAAACCTTTCCTAAAAAAACATCAATTAAATTGGTGAGACATGACCTACCCTTGGTGAAATCCTGTGTGAATCATGATTCAAACTATGTTTATCTAAGTGCTTCTACTGTTTTTTGCAATAATCGATTCCAAAATTTACCACCAATGATGTTAGACTTCCGGGTCGATAATTGACTTTAGTCCTCTGTATCCCTTCGTAAATATGGAACAAACATTTTACTTTCTCCACAATAATGGCACACATGCCTATCTCAACTGATTTCCTAAAAATGTGCCACTAACGACTCACTAACAACCTCCTTGCCCATACTTTAATCCCTGAGATTACACCTTCATCGGTCCTAGCAGTTTAAAAAACTTTCATTTTAATGTATTGTCTGTTGTGTGCAGCGGCACCAGTATTGATGGCGTGTGGCATTGATATAAGGTTACTTAATAATACTATTGCGCTCACACCCTCTGCATTTTGTTCGATTTACTGGACATCACGAGAAGCCCACTGTAACATTCTTAATGTGCAGCGGAAGTAACCACGGGATTCTCGCCGTCTACAAAATGGGCGTGGATACGTGGGTGCTGTGCGACGGTGGCGGTGCGGGCGTGGCTGTATCAGTGGCGCCACACATATGGTCCTCGAGGGGGTGCCCTCGCCCCCTGCCCTGCCCTTCCTGAGGGACACGTCCATAAGCGTTCTTCACACAAAAGAATGTGGGAAGTCCTTCCAAGAAGGTAATAAATAATTTATATATATATACGGGTGATAAATATACAGATATATATTGCATATATATATAACATATTATACATATATATATTATATATATATATATATATCTATATATATATATATATATATATATATATATATATATACATATATATATATATCTAGTATAATATATATATATATATATATTATATATATATATTATATATATAATATATATATATATTAATTTGGAGTATATATATATGCATATATATATATATATGCATACTATTATCTCCGATAAATAGATCATGTATATTATATGGAATTATATATATAATATATATATATATGTATATTATATATATAATATATATAATAATATATAATATATATAATATATATATATATATCTGTATATTATATGTATATATATAGTATATAGTAATCATAGGTATTATATATGTATATATATATATATGTATATGATATATGTGATATATATATATATATAATTGTATATATGATAATGCCAATAATATATACATTATATAATAATATAATATTATATCTTCCCCCTACACTATATATATATATATATATATATTATATACAGTAGATAAGTTACATCATTATTTCAGAATTACACCAAGTTTTATCATCATCGATGTTGGTCTTTACGTAGTTCTCAGCCCCGTTTGGTCACATGGGACGCTAATAGAATGAGGGCTACCTAGTTAAAGATTTTGAAAGCGTCATTGATCGAAGAGACTCAACATGAAGACTGGCCACATCGAAAAAGGGACGAATTAATGTCGGGAGATATTGACCCTCAAAAACCGGCGCTGTGAGTGAAGAATCTGCGGTCCATTCATGGGACGCCCACCTTCACCCAGGCAAAAGATCAAAAGCATGTTCCCTCTGCGTGTGCGACAAGGCCGATGCTCTCGTCAAGTTCTCGATGAAAGAGGCGGCAGAAAAACCCTCACGTGTATATGAAGAAAATTTTGGGACGCGAACACCATGGAACACATGGCTTTTGTGCCTTTGGCATTGAGTGTAACTCTCTGGTGGATATCATGAGAATTTACTCGCAAAGTAGACGCGTTCTTTACTAGAAACATCCTCGGAATATTAAAATCTTTATTTTTGGGATCATGCCAAGGCTCTTCAATGTAACTAGGCCTATGTGTAAATCCCCCGGAAAATAGACTTTTCGCCCAATGTTAGTACAAGAGACTCGTGGCGGCAGGAAGACGGGGAAGAGGCGGGGAAGATCTTTTGGACCTGATGTTGAGGCGCGAGATAGCTCCTATGATCCTCAGAAGTAAGACGGTAAGGAATCATCCGTGAGCAGCCAGTGCTGTCACACACCATAATAATGATGTCACCCGTTTTCCCTTGAGCCAGTTTTGAAGTGAGGCTGCCTTGAAGACGTCTCAGAAACTAGTCGCAATTGTTTCTCGTTGCAGTGCTAACTGACCGCCACTTATAGTGGCGCCAGAAGTGTGTCACTGTTCCTCGCTGCGGGTATGAAACCACGGCCTCCCTGACTATCCTTCTCCTCCTTCCTGCTGGCCCAAGAACAGGACCAGCAGCACCGCCTACGGGACGAGCTGCGGGCAGATGGTGGCGGAGGCACGGCGACATCACCTACCAGGCCATCATGGAGCCACGTGCTCGGACGCTGCCTCCAGCGGTAAACAAATATAAATCAAATCGTTCTGAAATTATAGTTAAAAAATTAAACATAGGGATGTTTGGGGAGGCGATATGGCGAGGGACCAACCATCACAGCCATCAAGTGAGCCACCAGAGCCTACCATTCGAGCCCCTGGGCACCACTGCCTACAGGCGCTATAGGCAAAAAAAAAAAAAAAAAAAAGAAGTTAGTTCCAGTTACATTTTTGTATTACTATCGAGAGGGAATTTTTGGTTGACTTAATACTTTGGAAAACGTTAAATTGCTTAATTTTTTCAGAAAGTCTCCGGCTTCTATCCTCCAGCTACGGCCATGAGCGTTGCTGCACCACGACATTATAGGTCAGTAGCCTGCCGCAGTACACCATGCAAAAAACGTCCATGCATAGATTTTACGCTTACTGGGTGACAGGGAACGGCTTTAGCCTAGCAGTAACACATGGGTGACACTCGAAACATGCTGAGCAATCAAATACTTATTCACTTCATCAACGTGTTACATGCTGCCTGTGCTAGCGGTTCATGGTGGCCGCTCCAAGAACCTAGCCCAGAGGGAATTAACCCCAGCCAATTCAATTGACACCTGAAGGGGGAGGATAGAGAGGTACTGAGAGATTATGCTAAACATAGGTACTACCATAACCTTGGTTCCCATTTCGATCAGGGTCGTAATATCCATTTTAATGTTGAAACGAGGCAAACTGTTAAAATGCACTGCGTGCCACTAAGGTATCTGTATTACTATCACTAGTATATCCTTGTATTGTTATGGTTTGTCGCCGTGCGGTGTGAGAGATTGATTACAACAAAACTACAATGACCTTAGTGATGTAGACTGCTCGCTAGGACATTATAGGGACCACAGTCATATATATATATATTATATATATATATATATTATATATAGTTATATATATATAATATATATATATATATTATATATAACTATATCTATATATAATATATTAATATATATAATATATATATATATATATATATAATATATATATATCATAATATATTATATATATTTATTATATATATATATATATATATATAATTATAAATAAATATGTATATTTTATATATAATTATAATAAATATGTATATTTACGATATAATTCTATTATATATATATAGATATATCTATAATAATATATATATATATATATATATATATTATATATAAATATTATATATTATTTATATATTTATATATATAATATATATTTATCTATATATATATATATTATATTTATATATATTTATATATATTTATATATATAATATATATTTATATATATTATATTATATAGATATATTTATCTAATATTTATATATATTTATATATATTTATAATATATATATATATATAAATAAAATTTAATATATATTATATTCATAAATATAATATATATATATATAGTATATTATATATATAGATCGTATATATAATAATAATATATATATTATATAATTTATATATATATATATTTATAGATATATATATTATATTTATTATATATTTAATTTATATTTATATATATCTATCTAATTTACAGTAGTATATCATACTTTATATATATTTATATATATTATATTTATATATATTTTATATACTATTATATAATTTATATATATATATATTTAAATTATATATATATTTATAAATATATATATTTATTATATATATATTTAGATTATTATATATATTTATAATATATATATATTATATATATCTATATATATTTATATATATATATATTTAATATATATATATATTTATATATGCATATATATTTATATAATATTTATATATATATTTATATAATATTTATATATATATATATATATATGTATTTATATATATATTTATATATATATATATATATATATATATAAAGATATATATATATATATATATATATATATATATATTATATATATATATATATATATATTATATATATTAAAAAATATATATATATCTATATATATATCTATATATATATATATATATTTTTTTATATATTTATATATATTTATATTTATATATTTTTATATATATATTTTTATATATATATTGATATTATATATTTATATATATATATATATATTTATATATAATATATTATATATATATATTAATTTATATACACTCATTGATATATATATATAATATCTATCTATAATTATATAATATAATATTATATATATATTATATATATATATTATATATCATATATATATATAATATATAATATTATATATATTATTAATAATAATATATATTATATAATTATATATATATTATAGATATATCTATATATTATATAATATATTATCTATATATATATATATAGTTATATCATTATATACTATATACTAATATATATTAGTTTATATATATATATATATAATATAATATATATATAATATATATAATATAATATATATCTATATATATAATTTTATATAATATATAGTATATATAATTTTAGAATATATATATAATAATATTATATATATATATATTAATATATATATAATTTTCATATATTTATATAATATATAATTTATATAATTTTATATATAATATATAATTTTATAATTTAATATATATAATTATATATTGATTATATAAAATTTTATACATTTACATTATATATACAAAAAATTTTGATATATTTTATATATATATATAATTTTATATATTATATATATATATAATGTTATATATTTATATAATATATTATAATTATATATCTATATATCGATATAATTTTATATATTATATATAATAGCCGCAAAGCCGGCCCTCCGGGCGGTATTTTGGCTAGCTCCGCTGGATGGGCTATTGGTGGGCCTTCGGCCCACCAAACATGGACTCTCAGAGAGCCCCTTCTAACTTCCTGCAACATGGATGTAGAAATGTCTGTATTCACCCCCCACCCCCATTTCAACTCACCATTACCCATCACCCCCACCCATTACTTAACCATTACCCAATCACCCCCCACCCATTCACTAACCAATTTACCCATCACCCCCACCCATTCACTCACCCATACCCATCACACATACCCATTCACTCACCCATTACCCATCACCCCCCACCTTATTCCCTCACCCATCACCACACCCCCCACCCATTTTCACTCACCCATCACCCCACACCCATTACCAATCACCCCACCCATTCACTCACCATTACCCATCACCCTACATCAAAGGCTTCTCTCATTCTCGCAACCACTTTGTTTTCACAATTCTCGCTAATAAGGCTGATAAAAAAAAAAAAAAAAAAAAGTGTGATCGGATCATTCATAAGTGGGCTTATGACCGTCCCAGGGCAAGCCTGATTCCAAAAATGTGCCATATGAGGTGTTTGCGCACGAGGTGGCGGAGAAACCTATACCACACACAGACAGACAGAACAGGCAGACAGACAGGACACACTTTCGCTTATATATTATAGAATATAAATGTTATATATTTATATATAGATCTAAATTTTATATATTCTAATTATATATAATTATAATTTTATATAGTGATATAACGATATTATATAATTTTATATATTATGATAATGTTATATATTTAAATTTTATATATGATATAGATATGTATATGACTTTTTATATATATATATATAATTTATGATAATTTTATATATTTATATATATGTATGATATATATAAGTTTATATATGTAATATATATATATATAGAGAGATAGATATATAAATATATATATACTATCTATATATATAATAAATTTTAATATATATATATATTATATAAGTTTTATAGATTATATATATATTATATAATTTATATATTAATATATATTTATATAATTTTATATATTTATATATATGTATAATTTATATATTTATATATATATATAATTTTTATATATTTATTATATAGGTAATATATAATTTTATATATTTATATACTATATATGAATTTTATATTTTTTTATATATATATATAATTATTAGAGAAGGAGAGAGAGAGAGGAGATGACGAGAGAGAGCTGGAGAGATGAGAGAGAGAGAGAGAGAGGATGAGAGAGAGTGAGAGAGAGAGAGAGAGACGAGAGAAGAAAGACGGAGAAGAGAGAGAGGGGAGAGAGAGACGAGAGAGGAGAGAGCAGAGAGATCTTATGATATATGATCTTATGAATCGATCCTATCCCGATCCGTATCCTTATGATACGGACACGAGCAGCACTTGTTCCCATGGTAGGAGACCAGAAATAGGGAATAAGAGTGTTGTTTGCCTTTGGGCGTGTCCACCATACGAACATGGTCCACTTGGAGGCCTTTTGCCTGCACGTAATTAAACGAAAGGCAACAGAGGAGTTTTCTCTTTCTGTCCTGCGTTAGACACTTTACAAAGGACGGTTCATGTAGCGTGCTGGTGGTTATGAATATCGACAGACAAAGAAGCAAAACAAATAGGCAGGAAATGGACACATGATTAAAAAGCGCAATAGGTACCCAGCGAATTCAGTGTATATAATATAAGTTCCACATTACGTTACACAACGCTGCCTTATGGGTAAACTTAGGGATAGCCTTTCAAAAAGTATTTAGTCAGGTTACCAGGCACTGACCTGACCCTCCAGCCGGAGACACTGGTGCAGGTGCCCGTTCCGGTGCCTCCACCACGGAACCTCGGCACTGGCCAGAACCGAGGCCTTCATCCCGGACCGTTCCTGCCGAGTAACAAAGGCAACATCCAACCCCTTCACCCACATGCCCTTTCGGGAGGGCGGACCAGGAATGTGGATAGGTAAGGACCCTCAGCAGGGACTAGCCTGCTACGGGTGGTCGTGGTGGTTTGGCCAAAGTTGCTGGCGACACAGTTTTGTGGTGAACACCGGGAAGTAATGTCTTTCTTTTGGTGTGTCACAGCCATTCGGTATGCTCTGCTGAGCCAAGGTAGGCCTGGCCAAACTGCTGCTGAAGGCGGAGCTGGAGGGGGCGCCAGGATTCAAGTTGACCTTTGGAAATCAGTTAATGGTATGATGCATCCCAAGACGGATAATGCTATCACTGATGCCAGTCAAGGAGTTAATTATATAAACTGTGTAGGCTTCAAACATTAAAACTATAAGTATCCTGATGCTTTTATAGAACAGTGATCGAAACTCATTTACTTTTTCAAGTGCTCAGTTTTAAAACTGAAGCGTCAAACATTCTTCCCGGATTAATTTCCATCGCCCCTGAATAATTATATCCATGGATATTTTGAGCAAAGGCATTTTACTATATGGCCAAATGTTTTGGTAAAATATAAAAAAAAGACTTCGACGTGTCGAGGTCATTAACAATGGCCGACGAGTTACTTCTGTCCCAAAGCATGGAACAAAAATCGAAAAGTTACTCCCTATTAGGATTTAGTGGTGGTAATCAATGTTAAAGAAGTCGTCGCACGAGCGGAACTCACCCACGACCCCTGATGGACCTGTAAGAGAGACAGACAGAAAAACGACAGCGATAAGCAACAGCAAGGCACTCTTGTTAGGAAAATCTAACGATCCATGTTTTGTGATGGGTAAGTGTTGGTGAATTTGCGTGAAATTTGATGGTTGTTTGGTGAAATCGGCATCATACGAATACGATCTGGCAAAACAAAACAGAAAATATGCACAAAAGGAAGAAATTGCGACCATGAAAAAATAATATATGACAACACACAATAGCCGCTGATCATATCATTTCAACAAGAAACAAAACACACTTAAAGTAGGAGCGAGAGAGAAAATTTATAAAACAAGAAGAAACAATCTGCCCAGTTATTGAGGTTGTTATAGAAAGTTATTGAGACGGCAGATAATGAAAGATATGATATATATTATCTGGGCCCATACTTATAAAGAATTTAGGATTCGTCCTAGGATTGTCCTAACCCTGCGTCCTAAAGCGGGCCACACACACACCCGCGCGGCCTGTCCTGGCCGAACAAAAAGTGGCGGGGCATCTGTGTCGCCGGACGAGACCCACACAACACCGGCCGCCTCATGGAAAAAATATACAGTACACGTCGGACCACCCGTGGTGACAACATAATCCCCCGCTGTCGAAAATGACTGTGGTGATGGCTCCATGTTGCAGCCATATATAAATTACCTATATATAATACGTCCTATATATATAATACGTCCTATATAATACCTATATATCATAGATACAATTATTACTGGTACAATTAGTCATATCTGGCCGAGAGAGGGGCGGGCCGCGCGGAAGGCACCCACACACACGCAGGCGGAAGCCGCGCCGGACGGGAATTTTAACGCGCCGACTGATTTTCACCGGCCGCTGCGACAGGCCCCGCGGATGAAAAAACACCCCCACACACACACCGGCCGCTTCTATGCCACGGCCCCTTTTCGTCGGCCGGGACAGGCCGGCCGGTGTGTGTGTGGACGGCTTAAGGTTCGAGGAAAAGTCTAAAGCCGCCACCCACACACCCGGCGCCGGCCTGGATACCACGGCCGACGAAAAGGGCACAGCGTGGCTAGAGGCGGCCACGAGTGTGTGTCGGGGGGGTGTTTTTCATCCGGCGGTAGGCCGTCCCCAGCGGCCGGATGAAAATAGTCGGCGCTTGCAAAATTCCGTGTCCGGCGCGGCTCTGCCGCACTGCGTAGGTGTGGGTGCCTTCCGCGCGGTCCCGCCCTCGCCCTCGGCCAGCTAATGGACTTAATGTACCAGTTAATAATTGATTTATATAATATATAGGTATTATTATGACGTATTAATTATAGTATGACGTATTCATATAGGTATTATATATGGCTTCACAGTGCAGCCATCACAACAAGTCATTTAAGGACAGCGGATTCCTGTTGGTCACCACGGCGACTGTCCGGAGTTGTACCTGATATTTTCATGGAGGCGGCGGGTTGTGTGTGTGGGTCTCGTCCGGCGAACGATGCCCGCCCCTTTTGTCCGGCCGGACAGGCCGCGCCGGTGTGTGTCGTGGCCGGCTTAAGACGATTCCTAAGGGACGGCGGCTTAGGATCGAAGCGCTGAGGCTACATTTAGCAGGAGGTCCAATTTGGATTTCATAAATATCACTACTAAGAGTCATCAGAAAGGGAAAAAATATCAAAAAACACAATGATTAATATTTTATGATAATTTGTTTTTTTTTTCTTTTACTGAAGACACAACGAATGAATTCATCATAAGAATAAGGACTACCAGAGTATGCAACGTTCCGTTCAAAAGACACAAAACACATTGACATTGTCTTGCTGCTATCGGACGAGAAAAAATTAATATGTTTTTCAGGACAAGACTTCATCCTGCCAGCTCTTTCAAGCAAAGGAAAAATTGTACTATGTCCTGCGAGGGGAATTTCCATGCCGAGATGATCGGCGAAGAGATACATCAAGGACTGCCAGGTTATAATGGACGAGGACTTCGCGGTTGATTTCAAAGGACCACGACTATTTTTTCTTGGCACAATGTAGGTTCTTTTTCTAATGGGAGATAGGGGTATAATGGACGATGAGTTTCGCCGGGTCGTTTTCAGAGACACAGACTATTTTTTTCTTGGCCTACAATAGGTGCTTGGAAATACTGTGGAGCTCTCCTTCCGGCTTTGACTGAAATTGAACTACCGCACTGTATTGTTGCTTATTGTACTGCACATCTGTAAAGCCAGGCGTGCGCTCGCCTTGGTTAACCCACACGGACGCTATGAAATAGGGTTGACCTCAAAAAATTCTAAAGTCCAGGTAGGTTAGGTTAGCGTTAGGAATACTTTGTGGTTAAGGTTAGGTTAGGTTAGGTTAGGTATACTTTGTGTAAGGTTGGTTAGGTTAGGTATACTTTGTGGTTAAGCGTTAGGTTTAGGTTAGTTAGGTTACTTGTGGTTAAGGTTAGGTTAGGTTAGTTAGTATACTTGTGGTTAAAGTTAGGATACTTGTGGATTAAGGTGTAGGTTAGGATACTTGTGGTTAAGGTTAGGTTAGGTTAGGTATACTTTAGTGGTTAAGGTTAAGGTTAGGTTTAGGTATACTTGTGGTTAGTAAGGCTTAGCGTTAGTTAGGTATACTTTGTGGTAAGGTTAGGTTAGTTAGGTTAGGTATACTTTGGTGTTAAGTTAGGTTAGGTTAGATTTTACATATAGTGACTTTGAGGATTTTTTGGGGATGCCATAAATCATTATATTGCTTCCCACCACCCAAAAACCCCGTATGCCGCTCAGTTCCAGGCTGTTGTCTATAGGGGAAGAAAAAAAAGATAGGGGTGAAGGACCTTCTTCCAAAGTTTTACCGTTCCTTGTTCTAATGAAGTTTATTTAGCGCAAACCCATAAAAAAAAGATTAAAAAAAATGTATACTTTGTGGTTAAGGTTAGGTTAGGTTTTACATTAAAACCTATATGGGTTGAGGTTAGGTTTCATTAAAACCATTACAGTTAGGTTTTAGGTTCATTAAAAAACCCTATAAGGGTAGGGTTAAGTTTTTAATTTTTTTTTTTTTTTTTTTTTTTTTTTTTGCGCAAAATAAAACTATGCATTAGAGCAAGCACCTATTGTAGGCCAAGAAAAAATAGTGGTGTCTCTGTAAACGACGCGAAAAACTCTCGCCCATTATTACCGGAGATAGTTTATTTTGCGCAAGCCACAGTTTTAAAAAAACAAAAACAAAATTTATCACCGAATATTATGTACCATTTCCGGTTTAGTAAAAACACTATCTCCAATCAGGACAAAAGCACTAAAAATTGGAGCGAAAGAGTTGGTTCTAGAGTCTTATAGGGTTTAATGAAACCTATACTGTTAGGTTAGATATACTTTGGGTAAGGTTAGGGTGTAAATCTTAAAGAACCAAGGCTCCACCCTCTATCTTCTCTTATAGCCAACAAGCTTGGGGAACATGGTGGGAAACCAGGAGTTTTTGGGGGGGGAACAACACATAAGGGAAATATGGGCCCCACCAAAAAAATCCCTACAACTAGGGATATTCCCTATGTTCATGAACTTTATCGTGGGAAATATTACCCCGTAAGTCTATGTACTAGGGAATTTTCCCTAGTTTAGGGATATTTTTTGTGGGGAGGCAATATTTCCCTTATGATGTGTGCCTTTAGTGGGGGAGCACGCATATAAGGAAATATTCCCCCGATAAAGTCCATGAACTAGGAAAATTTCCCTATGTAAGATTGGTTTTTTGGGGGGCCATATTTCCCTTAGTGTGTTGCCCCACACCAAAAAACCAAGGTTCCACCATGTCCCCAAGCTTGTTGGCCATAAGAAAGAAGATAGGAGATTGAGCCCTCTATTCTAAGATGACAAAACTCTACAGACCTAACCTAGCACCCCCTCTCTCGAGCCCCTTGTTGCTGAGGCACTAAACCTAAACCTAACGGAAACATAACCTAACCTAACCTGAACTGCCCTAACCTAACCTAAAGGCCTCGTGTCACACAGACACTTTTTCCATCGTTTGGTATTTTGCATACAAAAAGATGCCGTAGTTGGCAAAAAAATATGCGCGTTCGTAACACGGCGTTTCGGCTACGAGCATCTTATACTGGCATTTCCGCGGACCCGCAACCAAAACTAAATAATATAACATTATGGATCGCTGAAATTTATATCGGCCCATGTAGGACAAGTAAGGATCGGCACTCATATAAAAATATAAACATGGCTTAAAGACCGGAAGTATAATACGTAGAGCCAATTTGTGTCAGCTAGCGTGGAGACCGGGGGGAGATGCTGAGAAGTTCCATAGAGGTAGGCCGGAAAAAGAGCGCCTTACCCGTCTTTCAGGAGCTGTTGTTAAACGGGCCCGGACTAAGGCACCGACTAAAGCCCATGTACAGTCGACAAAGTTCAGGCGCTTTTGCACTGCCTTTTACACCTCAAACCTATGGCGTGGGCGTGGTCTGAGAATCCTACTAGCAATCACGTTGCCTATCTGAGCGATGCTTAGGCAGCTTCGACCAATCACAAGGCTTGAACAAGTCTCTGCTGAAGCAAGGAATGTTGTCCTCCTACCCCTAACCCAAGCACTTATGGCAAGGATACACCGCTCCCCCAGCCAAAAGCTGTTTCATCACAAGTTTGACGTTCAACGCAGGTTTTTGACCACTTATATATTTTTGCATTGGGACGTGCCACTACACCATGGTATAATCGTAAGAGTAGTGCCGATCGGGACAGTGAGTGAAATTTAATGCAAGCAACATTCCAGAATAGGAGAGAGAATAAAAAAAGTGAAAAAAAAGTTTATAACACGATTTCTTTTGCTCTCATTTATCTCATTATAGGTATAGTTTACTGCAATTTTCTATACATTCATGATATGCACAATGCTCGTGAAGAAGATGGTATGTTCAGCTGTACTAAATATCATGTTGGTAGTATGATAAATCGTAAATAGTACAACATTTTAGTGCGGGCGGAGGCACCTGCCGCCGCGCCCCGCCCGCCCCTAACCAACACACAACACCACATTTCTTATCACAGGCATATAACACCTTATTAATGCCGCATTAGTCTTGCCACGATTTTCAATTCATACACACTTGTGGCAACACTATAATACTGTAAAACCAATGTTTACCGTGTAGGAACTGAAACATAGGCTGTATTTGCTTTATAAACAGAAGATGAATGTCTGTCAAAGGCCCACAGCAGCTCACTAAGTCAGGGTTCCGGACCATGCCTTAGTTTTCCAGCGCCTCTTAGCCGGTGCCCACTAAGGCAGGCAATACTCGACTGCGCATAGCGGTGGGAAGGCGTTTCGCCTTACCACAGGGCCCTAGTGGATAGGGCGCCCTAGTTTCACTCTCAGCATCTGGCCCCTTTGGTGCTTAACAAAGACTGGCATTCCTGCAGCTGTACAGGAAGAACATGATTGTTGTATAATGAGCTTAATGATACTTATTTTTCATAATGCACCGTCAGTAGTTTAAACCACTGTCATTTTTGAATTGAAAAGGAGTATTTTTTTAATTCGTGTTCTGCTAATAAAAACTACATGGCTTTTTCGCGATGTCCGCAGGGGAGTTTAAAGCGAATAAATATTGAATTTATGTTTTTTTGAAGCCATATTGGAATATTTTGTTCTGGATTATTAAATAATATAATAAGATAATTGCATCAATAAACATTATCCTTATGACTATTCTTTTAAAAAAAACCCATTTACCCTAATTTCCACTGCGGAATGTCAAAATATAAAGAAGCGTTCCTTATAGCCATCTGAGTGATGGGATCATTTGTCTCCCCTCTAAAAATCATAGCTAGGAGCCTGTAGAGTGCCTGAAAAAATTTTGGTGCTTTTATCCGGGCATGTCCCCATCATTTCACTAAGCTGCCGGACTAGCAGGGTTGGGGTCGGCTTAGCCCGCAATTTTCTTCGTCACCATAAACAACAATGGTTATTTATTGGTTATATATTATATATTTTAGACTATAGCCTATATAGTATATTTGGCTGTATAATACACTATGTATAACATATATTATATATAATACTATATATATATAGGGGTGGGCTGGGTGAATAGATATGATTTTCGACAGAAAAGGTTAGCAGATTAAATTTTAAACATATCAAAACTCACCAGAAAAAAAGTTTCGTTATTCACGATAATATCACTACTGGCTTGTGTGTGTGTGGAGGGTGAAAAGGAGAAGGAAGAGGAGGGAGAAGAAATAATAGAAGAAGAAAAAGAGAGAGAGAGAGAGAGAGATCCCTCGGGGGTGTTGACAATTTCACTGTGACTGTAGCAGAAATACATATCTGGGAACTCAAGGAGAAGGAAGAGAGGGAGAAGAAATAATGAAGAAAAAAAAGGAGAGAGAGAGAGAGAGAGAGAGAGAGAGAGATCCCTCGGCGTGTTGACAATGCACTTGACTGTAGCAGAAATACATATCTGGCAACTCAAGGAGAAGGAAGAGGAGAGAGAAGAAATAATAGAAGAAAAAAAAGGAGAGAGAGGAGAAAAAGAGAGAGAGAGAGGAGAAAAGAGAGAGAGAGGAGTGGAATAGGAGTAGAAGAATGAGAGAGAGAGAGAGAGAGAGAGGGAGAGAGAAGAGAGAGTGTGAGAGGAGAGTGAGAGAAAGAGAGACTCCCTCGGGTGGTATACGCCGAGGTTTGTTTATACGTATTTCCCCCCCAAATACAGACTTGTGTCGCGCACGCTGATTGGTTAAAATGGAATGGTGGCCTAAGAAAGGGCTTAGCCTTACAAAGAGGCTAAGATGAACTCCGAAAATGCTTCCTTAGTAGTCTTCTTGGTCCCGTATAACTAAGTCGGTCTTAGGACGCTAAGAGGGTGTAGTTTAGAGCCTCTTCGAAAATGTCCTCCCCAAAGGACTCCGCCTCTTGATCCGGTGAGATTAAGCACTACACTCCCCCTTTCCCCCGTTTCTCACGGCCCCATCCCAAGCCATCTTGTTGATTTTTTTTTTTTTTTCTTAGTCAGACTCTTATTGTTATTCATAAAAATTTACCGAAGTACACTCAATTAGATAGTACACTCATACACGAACAAAACTGTATAACAGGTTTATCTGTAGCATCAGCAACAATCAACTGTGTGTGTGGGGTGTAAATGTGTGTGTGCGTACGTACGTATGAATGTGTGTTTTGGGGTGTTGTGTGTGCGTACGTGTGTGCGCGCGCGCGTGTGTGTGTGTGTGTGTATAATGTAAGTGTGTGTGTGTGTTTAAGTGTGTGTGTGTGTGTGTGTGTGACTGTGTGTGCATGTTTGTTTGGCAGTCTGGCCACCGTGACAAAACTGACCATGCATGCTTCTATCACATGAGGTGGAAGCAGTGGCGTCCCCCGGGGGTGGCTAAGGGGACTTAGCCCCCCAAGTCAAGGACTCGCCCCCCCAAAATTGCTGCTAGTAACCTGCTAAACCCCAAAAAAAATAAAAAGGAATATTTATCCAATTTTTCCCTGCCAGAGCAAATCTTATTTTTCACAAATTTTTTAGAAAAAATTGGTTTGATGTTTCATTTAAATGTTGAAATATGTTTGCTAACAACTTGAAAATTTTTAGTTTATTCTATTATGAGATATTAAATTAAAAATTTAAAATGATCAAATTTAGTTAATATGGTATGATGCATTTGGGATAACTCTATTAATTTATGTGTCATGTAATTAAAGCTTAATTCCACTTTCTTCTCTTATTTGGGCCTCAAAAATTTCCCCGGAACTGATTCATTTCAAAATTACCCCCCGACCCCCCAGCTGGGTAGGCTCGCTGCGCTCGCCCCTCACCACCCCGGGCTAAAGCCCCCCCAAATATTTTTTCCTGGTGACGCCACTGGGTGGAAGGGCCAAGGTTTCGGTCCAGGTGTGAAAAGGGAGTTTATCTCATGGAAATTTCAAAATTTAGGCTCTCTCTCCGTCTAGCGGACGATAAAGGCGAATTTCGCGGACCACCCTCTCCTAACTCCCTTCCTCCCATGGCCACCTGCTTCTCTCCTCCACTAATCCTTAAACTTCTCACCTTCATGCCAGGTCACGAAGAGATAATCCGGAAATACCGAGGCTTGACCTGGGCCGGCCCCACCCAGTGACCACATCCATAGCATAAATGGCAGTTTTTGCTTTAAACCAGGGGCTAGGAAAAATGCGCTAGAACATGCACCAGATTGAATAAAATGCACTGAAAAAACGCGCTATGCGCAAAACACAAAATGTACGCGCTGTTTGTGATGCCAATTTCGTCAGAACTAGCGCGTTTCGCGGTGGTTTGCAACAACTGTAGGGATGTGCACCGGTTTTTTTCGGTATACCGAAATACCGGTATTTTAGCACCGTACTACGGTATTACCGGGTTTTTGGGTTTGTTCGGTGTACCGGTATCGGTATTGGTGTGCATCGGTATACCGGTATCGGTATATTATTTGATCGTATTGGATTTCGGTATTGTGTTTTTTTCTCGCAACAGACCGGACTGCCCAGATTTCGTATGGTAGCGTAACGCTCATTGGCTCAGAGCCTCAGAATCTGAGGCGCGTGTTTATCATTGCCGATTACAGCTCAGCGACAATGCCGTCTTACAACCTCCCCTCCCCCCCTCTACCCCTGAGGGAAGAGTCCCCCGCAAGACCATCACAGAAAACGCATCATTACATATCACACAGGCGTCACTATACAAATCTAGCCTAGATAAAATTTTTATTTTGTTATTATTATTATTGTTAGTATTAGTAGTAGTATTTTATTATCAATATAATTATTTCAAAGATATGTGTGTGTGTGACTGACTGTGTGTATTCATTTCATCTATTGTATTTTTACGGGCCCCAAGCAACGCTCGTTGGCCCCTCTCCTACAACATTTTATCATTCATCCTTAATGCTTTGTGTTGGCCGAACCACCACCCCGGGGGCGGGTCCAAACCCCGGCAACCCCGGCCCCATTCACTGCAGAGTGGACAGCGTGGGGTTTTAAGGAAAAAAACCCATCTGTTTCCGCTCTCCCCGGGGATCGAACCCGGGTTTAAAACCGGGTGCTTCCTTTGCACCAGGAGTACCGTGTGGTGTATATGTGTGTGGTGGTGTGTTGTGTTGTGTGTGTGTGTGTGTTGTGTGTGTGTGTGTGTGTGTGTGTGTGTGTGTGTGACTGTGTATGTTGTGTGTGTGTTCACCCTCAGATAAACTGCCCCCTCGTATCTTTACATCTATTTTGAAGGAACTCGCGTTTCACTTTCCTCTGTCTACGCTCTCGCCTTTGAAATAATAAAAAAAAAATAATTAAAATAAATATAAAATTATTATAATATAAAAACAAAAATAATAATAAAAATAATAATAAAAAGACAATAATGTCAATGGTATTAATGATAATTAATTTATAATAATTAAAAAAACTCAGATAAAATAATCATAACAATAATATGATACTAACAATAATATTATAACAATAATGAAAATAAAAATCAAATAATAATAATAATAAAAATATAAAAAATTTTGATAATGTAAAAAATGATAAAAATAAAATATGATACTACCATCTACTACCTAGATGCAACCAGTACACACACACACACACACACCACACACACACACACCACACACACACACACACACATCCCAACACACAGACACACGGCTACTCCTATAGTTATTAGTTTCGATGCAAAAAAAAAAGGCCACCCCCAAAATAAATTTTTTTAAAGGGGGTCTATGTTTACGGTAGGGGTTCTAATTGAAAAAAAAAAAAAAAAGAGGGCCCGACCCCAGGGCGGTTTTATGGTGTGCGAGCCCAAGCCGGTACGGGGGGTGGGGGCCCTGAATAAAATTTTGGGGTAAAATTCTAGCCTTTCCACCCCTTATTTTTTCTTTTTCCAGCCCTTTTTTCATAGACCCCTTCAGAACCTCTAAAACGTAATTATAAAGTGGGGGAGGATCCCCCCTTTTGACGCCCCCCCCCCCCTTTTTCCCCCCGCCCTGGCCCCCAAACTAAAAATTTCTAATAACCCCACTACAACCCAACCAAAACCCCCCTAAAGAGATGAAGGGGGGAAAAGGGCTACAATTTTACCCAAATTAGGGTTTGGTTAGTTAGGTTTTGGTTAGTAAATTTATTTTTATTTTTTTAAACGCTCCCCCATTTTTTATTACTTTTTTTGAGGTTTGAAGGGATTTTTTAATCTAGAAAATAAAACCTTAAGGGCGGGGAAAAGGGCTCTAAAATTTTACCAAAAGTGGTTCAATTTCATATTAGTTAATTGAAACTTTTTCCACCCATATTTTTTCTTTCATTATCTAATTCGGGATATTTGGGACATCAATGTAAAGTGTTCGAGCAAATAAAAAAAATGTCCACATTCAGATTTTCATTGAAAAAAATTTTTTTCCTCTGGTGGGGGGCCCAGGGGCCCTAGTTACTCGGGCCCCCCCTTAAATCTGTCAATGACCGACGGGCCCCAGGAAAGTTTATTTTAGGGGGGGCTATGCTGTACTGTGGTCTGTGGGTTTTCCCCGGGGGTCAACTAGCCCTGTTCCGGGGGGGAACGGTTTCACCCCCCCACGGGTCTAAGGGCTAAAGCCCCGGAGATTTTAGCATCGCATGCCACGCGCAGCAAGGTATGCTCTCATCTTTACCTTACCTTTCCATGTGTACGGTAGGGGTTAAAATTGTAAAAAAAGAAATGGCCGACCTATAGGAAACTTTTTAAGGGGGGGGGGGGTGCTGTAGGGTTAATGATTGTCTGAGAAGGAAAGTAAAAAAAAAACAAAAAAACAAATCGTCGGGAATACCGGGATTATTGTAGGTTCGGTATACCGTAAACGTAATTGATACCGGTGTGAGGACGTACCGGGATTCCCCGCAAACCGGTATCGGGAATACCG
>JACEEZ010020393.1:232500-305328 GCA_016584305.1 Chionoecetes opilio | reverse complement strand
AAAAAAAAGTCCAGTATAGCTATACATACGTAGGCTACTTGTATCATCACCGCCCGACCTTGTTAATGCATTACAAATCCACATCACAAGTCTAAACTTTATTTAGGTTACTTATTTTTCGATGGTCTAAAGCAAGAATGTAGGATATAGATTGCACTGATTACAGTATCATTTAAGTATTCATAATGTTTTACCAAATATATTATACCTAGAATTTTTATGATACGGGGGCAATACGACTCTCCCTATGTGTGGGTAAAACTGGTATGTGTTTTTTGTGTGTGTGTGTGTGTGTGGGGTAAGAGAGAGAAAAAAGACAAAGAATGTAAATGTGTGAGATTGTCAAAAATGCTTTGGTAATGGGTGGGGGGGGGGGGGGGAAAACCCTTTTCAAAATTAAATTGGATGGGTCGCGGGCCCAAAAAGTTTGAGAACCCTTGCTCAAACCAAGGTGTCAACTCATGGCCCGCGACATGACTTTGTATAATATAATTTATTTGTGCTTTCTCAGCCATGTAGCTTTCTTTAAGAGATTGTTCACCCTGGATTAATTTTGGTCTTACTACCCCTAAGAATAATGCCGACAGCACATCATGTAAATGATGAAAAACTTATTTTGAAATTTAAGATCTGTAAAATTCTTCAACTACTACAACTTAATGCTTAGTGGATGATCCTCATGGTACATCATAAGTGTGGTAAATCACATTCATGGCATGGCTATCCACGCTTCATTGGTGTTCATATTTCTGAGTAACAAAACCTAGTTATTAAAGAAGCATCTTCACTTGTTACCTTTCAGCTTTCAGTCTCTGAATGTACATCAATGAAATCAGAGTATAAAGGTGAAATTATGCTGCATGAGCATACATTATTGAAAGATTACTTCTATTAAATTTTTATTCATTATTACTAAAAACTGTTTTAAGTCTCACTTGTTGATAAAAGTGCTGGCAGGGGTTATGCCAGGCACGGTCACATGTTGGCAGGGTAGCAATGTTTGGGTCATCGCCCAAATGACTGACAATAAAGATCAAGCAAAATAATCTTTGCTGACGGGAAAAAAAATTTTTGTGATACTTTTTACTACCTATCATCCATCATCACACATAATATATTGTTTTACTTTTTGGCCAAATTTCCCAGATTGAACTTTAAATATATATATATATATATATAATATATATTATATATATATAATATATATATAATATATATATATATATAATACTATTTAAATATTAATAAATTTGAAAAAATCCCACCTTCGGAAAACGGCTGCTGATATCCTCTCGGTCGCCCCCAGGGTTTTTGGGGTTTAAAGACCATACTTCTTTTTTTCCCCGGGCTGCTCCCTTCCCTTGGCACACAAGGGTTTGATCACAAGCGGGCTAGGGAAAAATAGGTAATAAAAATTCCCACCACCAAAATTGCACCCTCCCCAAAATTTAATGATCATTTTACATCTTTTTGGGTATTCTCTAATTTATGTTTTCTGGGCCCAAAACATCTTTCATGCAGTTTGTCTCCATGTTTAAATTCTAAAAGTACGGGAAACCTTTTTTAAGGGAATCATTTGAGCACACAGCATGTAAATAATAAAAAACCCTTATAATTGTCGATCCCAATTTTAGGGGGGGCCCAAACTGCTTCAACTTTCACTAAACTTAAGAAAATTATCTTTTTGAAACCCCTAAAATATTCAAACCTAGTCAATTCAAAAAAGATTTACCATTTACTAAATCCAGCCTTTTAAACCTAAAATTGGTTTTAGCAAAAGACAAGCACACCCTTCCCGACATGTGTTCATTTTCCCACCCAATTTGGGGGAACTAAAATCACTCCCAAGTTTCTGCAAGCCCTGGGGCACTAATTTTATACAAAAGGGGGCAAAAGGGCATCTCTCGCTCTAAAAATTTTTCATGTTTTTTGGGCAAAACCCTAAACACCTGGGGGGAAAAAAAGAAATGGTAAAATAGAAAATGGTTGGTCGCAAAAAAGTTGCCCCGTGAAAGCCGTTTAAAGGCCGATTTTACTGTAACTTTTTTTAAAATTTTTTATTGATTTTACATAAGTCCCTTCCCAGTTACTTTATCCCATTTTAAATCCTTTTTGGTAAAATTCTAGTTTTTTCCCCAAAATTTCCCCATTTCCCCCCAAAACCTTTTTTGTGGACCTGTGGAATGCGGGGTTTTTTTTGGGGGGAAAAAAATTATGCGTCGGAACACGTAATTTAAGAGTTTTTTAGGGGGTTTAAAAATTCCCCAGATCTGGGGTAACCCCCTTTATATCTAAAAAATTTGCCAAAAAACCTAGGGGGGGCTTGACCCACCGATAACCAAACCCAAAACCAAACCCCAAACCTTTAAACCAAACCCAAAATTTTAAAAAACCTAAAAAAATCAAACCCTAACCAAACCCAAAACCAAATCTAACCTAACCAAATTTTAACAAAGGGGGGTTTTTGGGGGGGGTTCTCCCCTTTAAGTCATTTTTCCCTGGGGGAGGTCGTCTTTTTTCAAGTCTCCTTAGACTCCAAAAAAACCCAAATTTAAATTTTTCCCTAATCTAAAATTTTTTTATAATTTCCATAACTAAAAAAGTTGTTTGCGACGCATTTTTTTTGTACCCCAGTTTTTGTATCCTCATTCCCCCAGGCCCCCAAAAGCTTTTTTTTTGGGGGAGAGGGGGATATGGGCAAACCCTAGAATAATAAATCCTTTCTTGGCGCTCCCACAAAAACCTAAGCTGCAGGTAAACTTAATTTTATGCTCCGTCAGGTGACACCCCTTTAATTTAAAAGCCTTTTTTAATTTTTTTAATCCTGTTAACATTAATTTCCCTTTGTTTTTTGGGCAATTTTGGGTTAAGTTTTTCTTTGCTAATTTTCAACCAAATGTTGAAAAAATTTACTGCGACTAGGAAATTTTGGGCAGATATAATCATTTTTTGCGGGGCCGAAAGTGCAGAAAAGCAAGGGGGGTTTACATGTCCTTTTTTTAAAAATTTTAGCATTATTTAACCCCTTTTCCATATCACCACCCCCGTTCGACGTACCTTCTAGCGTTTTCGGGAAATAGAGAATCTCATTAAGCGTGAGTGAAAATTTTTTTGCCACAATTACAGCAACCCAAGCACTTTTGGGGCAGGGTCCATGTTTTGAAAGTTGGTGCCTTGGTAACGGGTAAGGGCTTGGGGGGGCCCACCGGGGCCTGCCCTGCTCGCCGTGGGGGGGGGGGAAAGCGCCATCTTCAGGTAAAAAATCCTATAAGCTCTGTCCTCCCTTCAGCCTTTAAAGCCCTTTTATCCTCTTGTACTATCCTTGCCTGCCCCCAACCCATCCACCCAAAGCGCTTTAAATTTACGATACGTCCGTTTTTGGGGGGGGGAATACTGAAAAATGGGACGAAAATCAATCGTTATTCATAAATGTCCATATTTGAAATGTCCTCCCGAATAGCGTTTGGAAAATAAACTCCCATAGCTTTTACAGAGAGGATACAGGCGGCCTTTCCCTTAAAAGCAGCTACCCCTTTTTCCCCTTTGAAACCCATTTTTTGGCAGCCACTTTTGACGATTTAAACTACGCTTGGGGGGCAGGCGGGAAAGCCCGTCAGGGGAACTACACCCCTTTTTCCCCAAATTTTCCCAAATTCCATTTTTTTAAATTGCGGGAAAGGGTTGGACAATTTTCAGGGTAGGGATTTGGGTCCCCCCATTGTCATGTTTTTTTGCACGCATGAATGGGGACCAATGCACCCCGAGTTGGGGGAAAGCTTTTCCCCCTTCCAAGTTTTTTTGGACCAAACAGCTCCCACCTGATTTGATGGTAGGGTTGTTTGGACCTTTTAAACTGTAGACAGACACACAAAAGTCTCCAACGTTTTTTTTTTCACCTCCCGTGGGAACTCGTCATTGACCAACTGGGCAGGAATAAAAAATGCACCCAAATGCTTTAAAGCAGTAAAAATGGCGGGGCCCATCATCATCAAGCTTTGGGTTATGCATCTACCCATGTTTTCTTTAAAATTTTCCTATGAATCTGCCCCCCCAAACAGCACCTCGAAGTTTTTGGAGCCCAAAAGAAGCCCCTTACATTTGCGAGGGCCATCCTGCACTTTTTCCCCCCCCCAAAGATGCCCCTTTTTCCCTTTTCCCTTTTTTTCCTTTTGCCTGTATAAAATTAAAGGATATAGTAGAGGGCTTCTTTTCTGGGGGGATAAATCAAAAAGGAGGGGAAAGTACGTCATGTCGGGCCCCATACCAGATCTTTCTGGCAGCCCCACAGGCTGTAGAGGCAAATATTTGGGTTTTGGGAATCAATGTGTCGCCTCTTCATGTGTATAGCTACCAAAACCTAGTCCCTTGATATGATCTCGTACACGAAAACGAGCACGAAAAAATTTTTGGGCCTTGCAAAATAGCCCAGCGCCCTTTCCCCAAACAAATGTGAGCAAACGCTTTTTTTTTTGATTTTTAAAGCTAAAAAGTAACTCCTTAATGGCCCCTGGTGAGCTTCTTTCGGGAAAACTTCGTCTCAATGTTTGGGGTTTGATCGTTTCTCCCGGGGTCTTTTTTTTTCAACGACAGTCCAAGTATCGATCAACAAAACCCGCCCCTCATCATAGCTTGTTCATTGTCTCTATGCTTTTTGTTGAATCATCCTGAAGGTGTAAAATTCTTCAGCATTTTTGCGTTTTTGTCATACTCAAAGTACCCCTTTTGCATCAATGATAAAAACTTTAATGGAGGATCTTCCTCCCCTATGTCGGGTTACGGGAGGAAATCAAGGGATTAAACCCGTGGAAATCTTCAACTGCAGGGCAAAAAACTGGCCTTGTCAGTTGGGATGTACAAAGATCTATCAGCACACACAGAGGGCGGGGCACTGTTTCATCTCGTTTTTCCCAAATTTTTTTCCTCGAATTTTGGCACTAACCGGGCCCCGGTTTTCCCTAAAACAATGAGAAATCTCCCCAGAAAATTACGATCCTCAACGAAATTTGTTTACTTTACCCTCCAAGGGCGATTTTTAAATTTTTCATCCAATTTGAAAAATGCCTTCAACTTGAGCTTCTTCATTTTGTCCCAAACCGGGATTTGATGTGGTAGTCAGACTTTTCAAAACGAACTCCTCGAATCGTTTCTGACCCTTTTTTTGCTAATGCAGAATATCTTTCTTTTCTACCCCCGGGCAAAAGAGCTGTTAAACCCTAAACTTTTTAAGGGTGCCCTTCACTCTAAAAGGGGTTGTCTTTTCATGCAACTCTATTGTTTGACGGATCTTTAGGGAAATTCCCTTCTCTTGACCTCAGTGCAATCGGCCCCAACAGCTGGAAATTTGCTCTGTGCGTTGGGTAAAACCTGGAAATTTTTGGGGAAAGCTCTCAAGATACTCGTCAGGGATAGGGGCCCAAGGAAAGGTGTAGTGGTGCGAGTCGATTGAAAAGGCACTTCCCCCTCTGCTGGGGGCCCACCATACCACCGTGTCCTTTTTTTTTCTGATTTTTCCCGTTCGAGTGCCTGATCTGTGGAGATTCGTGGAAGGGGATCTCTGATTTTTCAAAAACAAAGGGCACCGGGCATCAATGCATTCCCTTTTTTCAGGGTCTTATCTTCCAGGGCTTTATTTTTTGCAAGATGGGGAGGGAAACAGTCGAGCGTAAAATTTTGAAGGTCCCCTCGAAAAATACTTGTTTAGGTTTTTCCAAAAAGCAAGATAACTCTTTCCCCTCCCCCCGAGGGGGCAAAACTTTACGAAAAGAAGAAGGCTTTCCACTTGGGTCGAAAGGGATGGCCCGAAAGGAAAATTCCCGGGAAAATCTCCAATGTTTTTCCCTCCTCCCCCAGTGGCTTCACATTTTCCCGCGTACCAGGGCTGGACATTTCAAGTCTTCAGTCCATCGGGGTTTTCGTGAATGAAGGGTTGTCCTTGAAAGCATTGGGACCGGGCACTAACTGGGCCTTTTTAAAAAGTGGTAATATGCCCAAACCGGGGGGGGGGGGTACATAATTGCTAACTGATTGTGATGTTTGGGTTTGATGCCCCTTTTTTTTGGGTTTTTCCACTGAAGATTTCCCCCGAAAGGGGTGCTGATGTGTAAACACCACTTTTCAAAGGCCAAAATATATCCAGGCCACTGCCATCTATCGTTTCCCGAGAGCATTTAAACAGCAAATTTCCCTATGGGAAACTCCGGGCCCCTTTGGATCCAATTGGTGTCCCCAATTTACTGCTTAATTTTCAAAGCACGTGGAAAATAGGTTTCCCCCCTCCATGTTATCAAAGTTTTTTTTCCCGTGGACCAATGACAGTGGGAAGATTTCCCCGGGCAAACCCAAGAACGTTTAAAGAAAAATCCCCTAAATCGTGGGTGTGGTCTTGAATAATTGGGGGATCACCTCTACTTCGTCGTGTTGGGGTGTCGGAAAGACTGGGAAAAAAGCAGAGATTTGGTAGCAGCCCAAGTTGGGTTACATCTTTTTTGACCAATTTCCCCGGTTTTGGTTTCTTGTTTTCCCTTTCTGATAGTATAGGGTCCACTGGGAAATCTCTCATTTGGGGCCCCCTTCCTGATTCCTTTGCATGTCCCCCGTCCTGTGTTTGGTTTTCCCTTTGCTGACTCATTTTTGTGAAAACCAAAATTTAACCCCTGCCCCATCAGTTTTTCCAAGGGGAGTTTGCAAGTGCCCAGGTGTGAGTGAATCTTTTTCTCAGAATATTCTTCCCCTTTCCCCTTTCATAGACCGATAATCTCCAAAGGAGTGGTTTTTGATGACTGGTTTTTGACCCCCGTTTTACGTCAAAGGGCCCGAGGCTTTTGTGAGAGAAGCTTTTTTGGTATTTCAAGTGGGCGTTCATGAACTCTCCATCTTTTTCTTTCCCGGAACATGACAACCACTGTGCCTGGAAAGGTTTTCCCTTTCCCCCCTCGGTTGGGGTCTTTCCCGGAGGTCAAAATTACGATCCAAAAAACCCTGTGTTCAGGCCTTTCTTTACAAAGTTTGGGGGAAAAAAATCCACCCGCCTCCCTTTTACCGCTGGAGAACACTCTGCTCAACTCGTTTCTTTTAATCAAAGAAAGTGGGAAAGGGAAATCACTTCCAATAACCCCGCTGAGAGGTTTTAACAAGATTCTTTTCAGCCCCTCTTTGAATGAAAAAGCAAGGGGGAAGGGCCGGGGGTTGAAAAGAGGGGGCTGGACTGTTTGTCGGGAAAGGGACTGTTTTTTTTCCCTTTTTCTGTGTTTCAAACCCCGATCATCCGAGATTTTTTTGGGCAAGGAAATGGGTGAAAGGCGACAGTTTTGTCCACCTCCTGGTCTCGTATTCCGGACACTTTGACAACATGGCTACCAAAGAGGAGGTGAAATCCCTGAAAAAACTGGGTAAAAACGGATTTTTTAAAAATTTCTGAAACGCCTGTAAAAACCAACTGCGTTGTTGCAGCATCTCTTCTCCCCAGAAGATTGGCGAAAAATTCTTTGGTGACCCAACCCATCCCCATCCATTCATCATTGAGGACCTGTAAAACCATGGGCCCTCGTTTAATTTCCCGGGAGAGCCCAAAACGGTTTAGGGTCATTGTATGTGACAAAATTCACTTTTGGAAGGCGCTCCCCTGAAAATCTTTTGAGGGATTTTCCCCATAGTTCTCAAATCCCCATTTTTTCATAAAACGGTACTTTTCCCAAAGGAAAAAGTAGGCATCATTTACCTCAACCATGCTCAGTGTTAAAATCCTCGTCAAATTTAAAGGGGTTTTGAATTTGCGAGGGACCCAAATTTTGCATCACATACTGAGCGAATGATGGCACATTACCCCGTGTCTTCCTCGTTGTTTTTCGCTGTGCAGAGCGCAACATGTCCCCATGATAGTGCTTTTCAAGAGCTGAAAGCGTCGCCGGGGTTTTTTCAAGGTTCCCCTTTCTGAAAATCTTTAAAATGGGCATCTGGGGGTTTTCCCGCTTATCTGTAGGAGTGGTTTTTTCCCATTGAGTCAGTAAGAAAACGGTGCAGTGGCTCTGAGTCATTCTTTGGGGCAGAAGTCACAGTTGGAAAATAGACCACTTGTTCCTTTGGAATGGGCTTTGACCGCTTTGGCCCCAAAAGATCCCCAACTTGAAGGGCGCCCCGGTTTCCCCGTGGAAACGCAGACAGATTAAACGGTTTGGGATCTCTTCCTAAGACGTTCAATCTTTTTCTTGTTGACGGGTAGGTTTCCCCAAATTTATATGATACCGAACTACTTGAGTTCTCCTTTATTTTAAAACCCGACAAATAATTTTGTAGTCTCTGAATGTCACTTTTTAGTATCACCCCAAGGGGGACACTCTCTCTTTTTTTTTTTGGGGTTGTAAAATTTCATCTGTCATACCGGATTGGGTTTACCAACCCCCTTCTTTGTGTGGCACCTTCTTTACAGATCAAACAAACTCCGTCCTCCTCCGACCCTATTGGCGATACTACCACGATCTCAGTTTTCCCGGGTATATCTGACTGCCCCCAAACTGCTTTTCAAAATGCCTGAAAAAGAAAAAAAAGGAGGGTTTGACCCTATACTCTGAACCGGGAAATGCTAAATCTGAACCCCAAAGTTTCTATAAGGACACTTTCCCGTTGCTTTTTGAGTGCTATAAATCGACTCGGCATACCTAAAACCCACAAAAGGATACTCAAATTTTTGAAAAACGTTTAATTTAAATTGGGGGGAGATGGTGCTGGTCCCGTGCCGGGGGGGGGCCCAAAAGGAATGACCCCCAAAAGGGGGGGAAGGGGGCTGAAAAAAAGGGACCCCATCTTTTTCTGTTAACCTGATACCTAAAACCAGAACTGAAAAAAAATTTAAATTTTTGCAAAAAAACCTACGGGAGCCCCCTTTTTTTTTTTCCTAACATTACATACCGCCCTATTTTCCTGGGGGGTCGTCTCTTGTTGGGCGAAAGGGGAGAAATTGGGTCCCTTTTCCCCCCTCAAACGGGGTATCCAGGTGAGTTTTCGTCGGGCTGTTTCGTCGAACTTTTCCCCTTTGGGGTTTTTTTTGTTTGGTCGAAATTCGAGGGTCCCTTTCGCAATGAAAAGGGTTTTGGGGGGAAATTTTACAAAATGTTGCAAAATTTCGTGAAAATACCCCTGGGGTCGAAATAAGTCTATACTTTTTCTGTAAAATATAAAAAGTTTTTTAAGGGGGGGAATTATTAAGCATTTAAATGAACAACCTCATATAAAACTTTTCCGTAAAATGAATAAGATCATCCCATTTTTAAAATAGTGATAGATTTTTCAGAAAAAATGAACTGATTTTTATCTGTTTGCGGTAGAAAGATTTCTAGTAAAATATGGGTCTGAAAATTTTACCGGGGGAAAATGGAAATGAAAGCGTGTGGTTTTTACTGAAAATGGGATTTGAATTTAAAGAGTGGTTGAAAGGACAGGAAAAAAATGGCTGTTACTGCTGCGGGACTTGGGGATGACTGGTTGGGGAAAAAGGGGACGGATGATTGGAAAAAGGGAAAAATTTTTGGGGAGAATGTGGTTTTTTTGTTTGTTTGTTTAGGGATAATGCCCAGCCTAGTGATCTAAAACCCCTTTGGGCTTTTGTGTTTTGGGGGGAAACCACCAAACCCCGGGGGGGGGAGTCCCCAAAAATAACCCCGGGAAACCCTTCACGGGTGGGTGGACAGGGGGTGGGCTTTAAAAAGACCCCCATCTGTCTTCGGGTCCGCCGGGTATCGAACCCGGGGCTTCTCGGTTGTAAACCCAGCGGGGCCCAACCCCTCACTACGGGGCCCCCTTTTAAAAATTTAAGTTTCCCGGGAAAAAGGACAGGGCTGCGCCCGGGCCTTTCCTGAGACACTGGGCTACATATGGTATTAAATTTTACACTAGGAAACCCAAATTGCTTACACAATTGGGCTGGGTTTTGGGGAAATTTGGGGGGGCGGGGGGAGCCGCCCGCCACAGGTTTTTGGTGGCCCAAAGGGAACAAGGGGGCCGGCCCCGCCCCCCCCGCCACTCCATTTTGGCTCTGCCACGCCCTCTGGGGTGAAATTTTTTACCCCAACCCCAACCGAAACCCAACCTTCTAACGGGGGGGGGGCTTTTTTCCCCTTGGGCCCCCCGACGGGGTTATTAACCTAACCGAAACTTACCTAACCTTTAACCTAACCAAACCCTCTTTGGGGGGCCCTTTTTTAGGACCCTTTTTGGGCCCCCTTCTTTCAATCTTTGCGACCTTTTCAGGACCTTCTTGCCACCTTCTTTCAACTCTTTGCGCCTTTTCAGGGCCTTTTTTGCAACTCTTTGCCCACCTTTTTAGGACCCTTTTGGCCCCTTTTTGCAACATTTTTTCGCCTTTTTAGGACCTTCTTTCCACCTTCTTGAAAAACTTTGCGACCTTTTTTAGGGCCTTTTTTGCCCCCCCCTTTTTGCAAAATCTTTTGGGGACCTTCCCGGACCTTCTGCCACCTTCGGGAAAATCTTTTTCACCTTTTCAGGACCTTCTTGCCACCTTCCCGCAACATCTTTTTCGACCTTTTCAGGAAACCCTTTTTGCCCCCTTTTTGCAACTTTTTTGCGACCCTTTTCAGGACCTTCTTGCCACCTTCTTGCAACATCTTTGCGACCTTTTCAGGACCTTCTTGCCACCTTCTTGCACATCTTTGCGACCTTTTCAGGACCTTCTTGCCCCCTTCTTGCACATCTTTGCGACCTTTTCAGGACCTTCTTGCACCTTCTTGCACATCTTTGCGACCTTTTCAGGACCTTCTTGCCCACTTCTTGCAACTCTTTGCGACCTTTCAGGACCTTCTTGCCACCTCTTGCAACATCTTTGCGACCTTTTCAGGACCTTCTTGCAACATCTTTGCGACCTTTTCAGGACCTTCTTGCCCCTTCTTGCCCCAACATCTTTGCGACCTTTTCAGACCTTCTGCCCACCTTCTTGCAACATCTTTGCGACCTTTTCAGGACCTTCTTGCCCCCTTCTTGCAACATCTTTGCGACCTTTTCAGGACCTTCTTGCCACCTTCTTGCAACATCTTTGCGACCTTTTCAGGACCTTCTTGCCACCTTCTTGCAACATCTTTGCGACCTTTTCAGGACTTCTTGCCACCTCTTGCAACATCTTTGCGACCTTTTCAGGACCTTCTTGCCCCCTTCTTGCAACATCTTTGCGACCTTTCAGGACCTTCTTGCCACCTTCTTGCAACCTTTTCAGCCCTTCTTTAACATCTTTCGACCTTTTCAGACCTTCTTGCCACCTTCTTGCAACCTTTTCAGGACCTTCTTGCAACATCTTTGCCACCTTTTCAGGACCTTCTTGCCACCTTCTTGCAACCTTTTCAGGACCTTCTTGCAACATCTTTGTGACCTTTTCAGGACCTTCTTGCCACCTTCTTGCCACCTTTTCAGGACCTTCTTGCCACCTTCTTGCAACATCTTTGCGACCTTTTCAGGACCTTCTTGCCACCTTCTTGCAACATCTTTGCGACCTTTTCAGGACCTTCTTGCCCCCTTCTTGCAACATCTTTGCGACCTTTTCAGGACCTTCTTCCCAACATCTTTGCGACCTTTTCAGGCCCTTTCTTGCCCCCTTCTTGCAACATCTTTGCGACCTTTTCAGGCCCTTCTTGCCACCTTCTGCAACATCTTTGCAAACCTTTTCAGGACCTTCTGCCCCCTTCTTGCACATCTTTGCGACCTTTTCAGGACCTTCTTGCCACCTTCTTGCAACATTTTTGCGACCTTTTCAGGACCTTCTTGCCCCCCTTTCTTGCAACTCTTTGCGACCTTTTCAGGACCTTCTTGCCCCTTCTTGCAACATCTTTGCGACCTTTTCAGGACCTTCTGCCACCTTTTTTGCAACATCTTTGCGACCTTTTCAGGACCTTCTTGCCACCTTCTTGCAACATCTTTGCGACCTTTCAGGACCTTCTTGCCCCCTTCTTGCAACATTTTTGCGCCCTTTTTCAGGACCTTTGCCACCTTCTTGCAACATCTTTGCGACCTTTTCAGGACCTTCTTGCCACCTTCTTGCAACATCTTTGCGACTTTTCAGGACCTTCTCCCCCCTTTCTTGCAACACTTTTGCGACCTTTTCAGGCCCTTTTTGCCACTTCTTGCACACTTTGCGCCCTTTTCAGGACCCTTCTTGCCCCCCTTTTTGAACATCTTTGCGACCTTTCAGGACCTTCTGCACTTCTTGCAACATCTTTCGCCCTTTTCAGACCTTCTTGCCCCTTCTTGCAATTCTTTGCGCCCTTTTTCAGGACCTTGCCCCTTCTTGCAACCTTTCGGGCCCTTTCTTAAACATTTTTTGGACCTTTTCGGCCCTTTTTTGCCACTTCTTGCCACCTTTGAAACCTTTTCAGGACCTTCTTGCAACATTTTTGCCCCTTTTTAAGGCCCTTCTTGCCACCTTCTTGCAACCTTTTAAGGCCCTTTTGAACTCTTTGTGACCTTTTCAGGCCTCTTGCCATTTTCTTGCACTTTTTCGGCCCTTCTTCCCACCTTCTTGCAACATCTTTGCCACCTTTTGGGACCTTCTTGCCACCTTTTGCAACTCTTTGCGACCTTTCGGGGACCTTTTTGCCCCCTTCTTGAACTCTTTGCGCCCTTTTCAGGCCTTCTTGCAACACTTTGCGCCTTTCGGGACCTTTTCCCCCCTTTTGAAACATTTTGCGACCTTTCGGGACCTTTTGCCACCTTCTTGCAACATCTTTGCGACCTTTTCAGGACCTTCTTCCCCCCCTTCTTGAAACCCCCTTTGCGCCCTTTTCAGGCCTTCTTGCCCCCTTTCTTGCAACTTTTTGCGACCTTTTAGGACCTTTTCCCCCTTCCCTTGCAACTCTTTGCGCCCTTTTCAGGACCTTCTTGCCCCCCTTCTTGAAACATTTTTGGACCTTTTGGGCCCTTCTTCCCACCTTTTGCAACATTTTTAAACCTTTTTTCAGGCCCTTTTTGCCCCCTTTTTGCAACATCTTTCGCCCTTTCAGGACCTTCTTCCCCCCTTCTTGCAACATTTTTGCGCCCTTTCAGGACCTTTTTGCCCCTTTTTGCAACATCTTTGCGCCCTTTTTCGGACCTTCTTGCCCCCTTCTTGCAACATCTTTGCGCCCTTTTCAGGACCTTCTTCCCACCTTCTTGCAACTTTTTGCGCCCTTTTTCAGGCCTTCTTGCAACATTTTTGCGACCTTTTCAGACCTTTTTCCCCCCTCTTGCAACATCTTTGCGCCCTTTTCGGGCCCTTCTTGCCACCTTCAAAAACTCTTTGCGCCTTTTCGGACCTTCTTCCCCCCTTCTTGAAACATTTTTGCGCCCTTTTTCAGGCCCTTTCTTGCCACCTTTTTTTCCAACATTTGGACCTTTTCAGGACCTTTTGCCCCTTCTTGCAAATTTTTTGCGACCTTTTTCAGGCCTTCTTGCCCCCTTCTTGCAAATTTTTGGGCGACCTTTTCGGGCCCTTTCTTCCCCCCCTTCTTGCAACATCTTTGCGCCCTTTTTCAGGACCTTCTTGCCCCCTTCTTGAAACCTTTTCAGGACCTTCTTGCAACATTTTGCGACCTTTTCGGGGACCTTTTTGCCACCTTCTTGCCCCCCTTCTTGAAACCCCTTTTTCAGGACTTTCTTGCAAATTTTTGCCCCCTTTTTCAGGACCTTTTTCCCCCACCTTCTTGAAACCCTTTTCAGGCCCCCTTTCTTGAAAACATCTTTGTGCCCTTTTAAAGGCCCTTTTTGGGCCCCCTTTCTTCCCAAACCTTTTCAGGACCTTCTTGCCCCCTTTCCCTTGCAACATTTTTTGCCACCTTTTCAGGACCTTTTTGGCCCCCTTCTTGCCACCTTTTCAGGACCTTCTTGAAACATTTTTTGCCCCCTTTTTCGGGCCCTTTCTTGCAAATTTTTTGCCCCCTTTTCGGACCTTCTTAAAAATTTTTTCCCGGGGCCCTTCTTGAAACATTTTTTGCCCCCTTTTTCCGGCCCTTCCTTGCCAAAAACCTTTTTCAGGACCTTCTTCCCAACATTTTTGGCCAACCTTTTCAGGACCTTTTTGTCTCTAGTGTGGGGTTTACTTTATCACCCTTTTTAGGGTATTCAAAAACACATTTTTAAGAAATAAATCGTTTTTTAATTGTATTTCTCAACAACGGCTTTTTTGTATATAAAAAAATTTCTATATAAACAAGTTTATAAGTTTTACCGTAGATAACAGAAAGTCCCCCACCTGCAGTGATGTGGGCCAGGCGCAAATATTACAATTTACCTCACTACGGTTTTTTATGGGCCACTGAAGACGCTACCCCCGTATTTCAGTTTTTTCTTAATTTTGGGGGTGCTGTCCCCCCGGGGGGTTGTGAAATAAATTTTTTAGGGGGTGCTGGGAAATCCCTCCATATATGGCAGTACAATTTTTAGATTTTCCTCGCAAGGATACAAAAGTATTGGGGAAATTTTTTTGAATGATTTTTTTTTATTTGATAAATTTTAAACCTCAAAATACTGACTTTCATTAAAGAGGGTACTTCCCAAGTGATTGGTAAAGGCCTGACGTGAACGGTGAGCGCCGCTGAAAGGCCCAGTATTTCGAGTAGTACACCCCTAAAGCCCCCCCCCTCTTTGTGTTTCGTTTTAAATTTCCCAAGTTCCGGGAATTTGGTAAGACCATTCAAGGTTACCTTCATGGTCGCAGCATTTTTTTTATAGATGAAGAAATTGATGACGCTTTTTCAAATCTGCACCAATGAAAGGGGCCCGGGCTAATGTTTCCCCCAAACCCTTTAAAACCAAAAGGCTTTAAGCCGTTTTTATAAAAACATCTTTGGGTTTTGACTCAAAGACTACTCAAATACTGGCTTGGTATTTGTCCCCCGCCCCAACCCCCCCCTGACCAGGGGAGCCATTTTTTTCGATTCCTGCCATTTTAGAACACCCACCCCTTTTCCCTTCCAAAGGGTTACCCATTTATAGATGATTTTACTGTTTCTTCGAAACTTTTTTGTTCTATAATATTATCAAAAAAAAAAAACAGAAAAATCAAAAAGAAATGCCATTATGAAAAGAGTAAAAGAAATACCCATAAACCCCCAATATTTTACTTAAAATTCTTCGCCATTTAATATTTTCCCGAAAAAACCCTTTTTAGATGCTAGCGATAGAAAAAGGGGGTTTTTTCTTTTGGTTTTTCCATTGATATTTTTTGGGTTTTCCCTGATAAAATGAATTCCCAAACCATGCCTAAATTTGCTTTTAACTAAAAAAATAACATCATCAATCGTTTTGGGCAAGTAAAAAAGTTTTCCCTAAATACAGAGACTTTTCCCTTCAGTCCCAATGATACACTGTTATCTTCGTGAATTTTTGTTCTATTATTATCAAAAAAAAACTGAAAAAATAAAACAAAAGAAATTCCATTATGAGACTGAAAAAAATAGGCATGAATTTTATATTCATTTAAAACCCCTCGCAATTTGAATTTTGCGTCAAGATTTTTTACATAGGCAAAATTTTGGTGTAAGCCCGTAAAACCGGGGCTTCTTGCAGCTTGCGTTTTCTGTTATGGGGGGACATTTTTTAAAAAGGGCCGGTTTCTTAAGGGAAATTGGCCCAGCGGGTCAACCCGGAAAGGGAAGCTGGAAGAAAAACCCAGGCCGGGGCCCTCGCTTCCCAAACGGCTTTTTCCCCCTTTTGGTTGCCGTAAACGTAAAGGGGATAACAAAAAAAATATGGCGGGGAGGGCAGAGTTTCTGACACAGTGAGTAGGGGCGTAAAATTTACTGAAAATTACAGAAAAACAGGACACAAGTAAACCAAGTTTGTACATTCGGGAAAGCAGGGAATCCCTTTAAAGGGACCACGAACAAAAATAAGGGGGGAAGGGAACGAAGGGAAAACCCTTTAAAACTGGTGAAAAATGATCATGTCTAATGGGTTTTGACGATAGGGCCGGGCTGCGACGTAGTATTTTTTTTCCCTGAATTTCATTTGATAATATGGCAGAAATTAGCCGGGTTTGGTTACATTTAGTAGCAGGGGGCTTAACTTTCGGACCCACACAAATAGAGCTAAAAGGGAAAATTACATGGTGATAAGGGAAGCTTTCTTTCGGGTTTAAAAATCATTTTCCTCGGTCTTTTAACATTAACACAAAAACCGTTTTTTTTTCAATTTTCCAAATTTAATGCAATCAAAACCAAAACGGAAACTTTTTCGCGATTCATTATGCCCCAAATTTTGGGGTTTCTTAGAGATCCCCTAACACTTGGGAAACGTGAAAATTTTTGGAAAACTCTCCCCGGGGACGGAGACAGAGTACCATAAACCTTCACCATCATCCAAATTCCCCCCAAAAAAAACCCCAAAAATTGAAAGATATTAAGTATGAAATTCCATTACTTTTACGGAGATGAAAAAATATTAATGTGTAGTAAAAATTGGTAATACTTAGGTGCTGATAGGTTTTTTTTTTGGAAAAATGCCCTACATTGGGGGTTGAGGGAAAATTTAAAAAAAGGGCCCAAACGGTAAGCTCCCCCCAAATTTTTTTGGGCTCTATGGTTATACTTACTGTCCTTAACACATCTTTTTTAGATTTTAATGATGCCGATCCTTATTTGCCAACAGGGGCCGATTTTAAAAATTCGGGGTTCTTGAAAAATTTAAGTCCAGTGGGGTTTAGGTTAGGTCGGGGCCCGGTTTTTTAGTTTAGTCCCCCCAAAAAACCCCCCAGCCCAGGGGCTCGGGGGGGGTGCTAGGTTGGGTTTCTGTGATTTTTGTCATTTTTAGAATAAAGGCCAACCCCTATCTTTTCTTTTTCTTTTTAGACAACAAGTTTTGGGGAAAGGGGGAAAACCCGGGGGTTTTTGGGGGGGGAGCACACATAAAAGGGGAAATTGGGCCCCAAATAAAGTCTATGAATTTAGGGAAATTTCCCTATTTTTAAGGGTTTTTTTTTTTGTGGGGGCCATTTTTCCCTTAGGGGTTGGGGCTCCCCCCCCAAAAAACCCCGGGGTTTCCACCATTCCCCAAGCTTGTTGGCTATAAGAAAAAGAAGATGGGGGGTGGACCCCCTTTTTCTTAAGTTTACCATTATTTTATTATATATTATATTATTTATATATATATATGGTGTTTTTTTTCTGTATATTTTGGTTAAAATTTAGTAGTTTATGAAAAAAGGGTTTAAGGGGCTTTTTTTTGGTGTACCTGTTTTTTAGGTTGCAATGTTAAGGTGAAAATTTAAATTTACTCTCGTTTTGGGACAAAAAAATTTGGGGGGAAGGATGCGAGGTTAAAATTATCCGGGGAATTCCAAACTTTTCGCATAAAACCAAATTGGGGCCCTTTATATGGGGTAAAATTTCCCCTTTTTCCAAAAAAAATTTTCCGTGATGGGCGAATTTTGCCCCGTTAACCTGACGAAAGTTGTACATTTTACATACATGAAAGCCATCAAAAATATACACAATACAGGGAAATTTAAAAATAATCAGAACCGTACAACGCATTTTTACTAAACTTTTTGGGTAAAAGCACGCTTTAACCCGGACTGGCAAAAAGGGTGTTAAAAGCCGATATTTGTTTTTAAAAGTCCTTTAAAAAAGCGGGGGTTGTGTTTTTCCCACAAAAATTTTAAAAAAAGTACTACAGGAGCATCAGTGTATATCCCTAATAAGTTGGGTTTTTGGGTGAATTAAGTAGGATTGGTTTTAGGGTCAAGAGTGTTTTTGCATATAGGAAAAAACAAATTTTATGAAACTAGTTAGAAAAATTTGTATTTGTTGAATATGAATTTTTAATCGTTTTTTACTGGCTACTTGGTTGCATTTATTGACCAACCCAGTTTTCACGGGCCCCTTTTGGGGCTTTAAAAATCTGAGGTTTAAATACTTTTTTTATTTTATGTATAGTTGGATTATTTGTTGCTTTTTAATTTTTTTACTTGTCCTTAAAAAACTTCTAAAAAGGTAACATCAAAAACAAAATTTTTTTATTTTATTTGCATTTTTGTATATTTAGCCTTTTCATCTTTTAAAGGGGGCAAATATCGAAAAATTTAGGTTTAAAACCTTGAACATGTTATTGTCTTTATGAACAAACCTCAAATCCCTGTCTGTCTCTTTTTCCCTTTTCAGGGCCCAATTTTTAATCGCAAAAAAAAACCCACAGCCCTTTTTTTCGGGGTAGTATGGGGCCGGTTTGAAATTGAAGTTTTATCCGACCGAAGATGAAGGAGAAGACTTGAGAGAAGGGTGGAGGGGGAGTAAAAAAATAAATAAATATCTTTTTTTCCAGGGAAAGGGGGTTTTTACTATAAAACTTACATCACAGAGTTTATTGCAATATAGACTAAAAATGAAACTTCTGAAAGTAAACGCAAAAAAAAAAAAATACATAAAAAAAAAGTCAAACGAAACTTTTAAAAGGGGAAATTTAAATTTTAAAAACATTAAACAATAAGAACTAAGTCATTTCCCAAATATCTTTAAAATACTACTAACATAGGGGCAACTGCATTTTTGAATGGGGAAAAAAATTATAGTTCACTTAGGGTAAAATTTAAAAGAAAATTTTATAAGTCAAGATTAATAGTGAAAGATTTCCATAATTAATGATGCATGAAGGCAAATTGTTCTAAAGTTAAGGCCTTTGTACAGTGTTTGGGTCTGGCCCCCGGTCTTTTCCCGGCTTTTGGCACAAAAAAGGTCTTAGCTCCTTGTTGTACTGGCTGTATTTTCTCGACAAGGGAAAAACTAGAAAACCACTCCGGATAAAACCCCCTTGACAGCCTTAAAAAAACAGCAAAACCATTTTTAAATATATCTGTTTTTTTAATTGTTCCCCATTTTTAACTCTTTTATGATAGGAGTAACTGATCCTTCTATCTTGCCCCTCCAATAGTAGTTTAGTTTCAATTTTTTGGGCAGTTTTAAAACACAAAAAAAGTAAAGTTGAGAAAGTATTTTTTGATTCCCATTTTACCCATAAAGTAATTCTTTAAAGCGAGAAAAGAGAGAGAAGAGAAAATTCATCCCCCAAAAATTGCCAAAAATAAAAAACACCCCCTATTTTCCAAAAAATTTAAAATCAGCCCAAAACCCCCAAAAGCGGAAAACCCCGGGGCCCCTGGCGGCAGGAATGATGGCCATTGGGGGAATCCCTCATTATCCCTGACCCTTGCCATCAGGGGGCAACGTTTAAAAAAAAAAGTCACTAATGTGGAACTCGACCCACCCGGGCCCCTATGGTCCGTAGGTGCCCCCCCTCTTTACCTTCCCTTTAAAATAGCCCCCTTGGTTTATGGAGAAAAAAACATTAATGTGAAGGATATGTGTTTTGTTCCCTTCACAAAAATCGGGCAGTCGGGTTTTCGTAATTATTTAAAGGTTTCATTTGGGCGGTTTCACTTTCGGGCGGGTGGTTGTTTTTTTTCAGTTATCAGCTTTTGGGGCGCCGAGCGGGGGAGCCTCGAAAAACCCTGTCAGCCGTTCTTTGGGGAGGGACGAAAAAGAGAGAGAAAAACCGCAAAAGCCCAAGAAGGCCCGGGGTTCTTACGGCCCCCTCTACCAAAATTTGCCTATGCAAAAATATCAAAAAAGGGAAATTTTAAATTTGCTTTCCCTTTTCTATATTTTCCCTTTTGATAAATTAATTAGAACCATGCTAAAATTTGCGTTAACAAAAAAAAGAAACATCCATGGGTAATTACCCGATAGATGATGTTTTTTTTTTTTTAGTTAACGCTAATTTAGCAAACGTTATGATTCATTTTTTCAGAAAACGAAATATAAACAATGGAAAGCTAATGAAAATCCGCTTTTTATCGCTAGCATTTTAAAATGTTTTCTCGCAAAAATTTAAAAGGGGGAGAGGGTTTAAATGAAAACTTGAACGTTGTTTGTTCATGCATATTTATTAAATCTCTCATAATGGCATTTTTTTATTGCATTTTACTATTTTTTTTTTGATAATATTATAGAACAAACATTTTCGAAGATAACGGTATATCATTTATACTGATTAAAAACCCTAGGGAAGGGGAAAAAGGGGTGATGTTCGAAAAAGGCAGGGAAACGCAAAAATGGCCTCCACTGGGGAAAAAGCCCCAAAAGGGGTAGCAAGTCCCCGTATTTGATTTGTGTTTGGTTGGGGCCCATAAAATTGTAGCAAAACCCTAGTAGCATTACTTTTTACCCCGGAAGGTGGAAATTTTTTACTATGCGTTGTCTGTGTGTTTTTTTGTTTTTTCTGTTTTAAAATCACTCTTTAAAACAGGGTTTCCCAATTTTTGAAGTGTTTTTGGGGGAACGTTACCTAGGGTTCCCAAAAAACCAATTTAATTTAATTTTTTAAGGGTTCCAAAAAGTCATGTTAGATTTGGGTTGTTTTTCTAAAAAGCTTCTTTTTTTTGTCCATATGCTTGTGTGGTTTTTGCAATTCCAAATTTTACTTGTAATTTCATTTGTAAAAAAAGCAGGTTGTTTGATTTTAAAATCAAGTTTATTTTTAAACACTAATTTTAAAACATAAAATTTTATATCAAAAAAGATTTTTTTTTTTAAAACACTGAAATTTTAAAACAAAACCCCTTTTCATTTTTTTGAAAACGAGAGGGGGAAAGAAGGAAAATTTTAAAGGAAAAAGGGGTTAATGAAAACCCAAATTTTTTCATTGTTTTTTTAATTAACATAAGGGAAAAACAAAGTTTGGGGGGGTGGGAACCCCTGTGCACTTTTTGATAGCAAATTGCCATGTGGCGTTTTTGCAGCAGAAAAATTTTTTTTCCCAAATTAAAAAATATTTTTTTTGTTTTTCCCGTACAAAAAGCCCCACTTTTATAAACCAAAAATTGAATGTCATGTTACTTTTTTTTTATAAAAAGCCAAAAAAGGCCCCCTTCCTTTTTCGACATTTTAAAAAACCCTTTTACGGAACCCCAAAATTTTAGGCGTTCCATTTGCGCACCCAAAAACCCGGGTCCGAGGGAAAGCGCGTAGTGACTCAACAAAAACCCCTTTAACTTTCCTTTCTCACATTTAGAGGGGGGTAGCCCTTGGGGGAGAGGTTTTTCCAATTTTATAACCAAAAAATGGTCCCCCTTGGGCCCTATTTTCTTATCGTGAAGGGTTTTCCGGGATGCACGAGTCGGAGAGGGTTTTCAGGGCGGGAAAAAAAGAGGCATACAGGCTGGGTGGGGGCCCAAAGGGGTTCCCGGGGATCTTAAAATTTATATATCCCTTCACATAGCCGTAGCTGAGTTTTTATCTCTCGTTTAATTTTCTTCTCTTTCTCGTTATCTCTGTTTTCTTCTCTCTCTCCCCCTCTCTCATCCTCCTTTTCTTCCCCTCTCTCTCTTGTTTCCTCTCTCTCTCTCGTTTAATCTTCTCGTTCCCCTCTTCTTCCCCTTATCTCTCTCTCTTTTTGTTATCTCTCGTTTTCTCTCTCTCTTCGGTTTTCTCTTTTCGTTTTTCTGTCTCTCTCTCCCCGTTAAACCCCTTCCTCGTTTTTTTCCCTCTCTCTTTTTTTCCCCCTCTCTCGTTTTTCTATCTTTCTCTCTCGGTTATCTCTCCCCTTCTCTCTCTGTTTTCTCCTCCCCTCTCGTTAAATTTCTCTCTTTTTCTCTCCTCTCTCTTTTCCCCTCTCTCTCTTTTCTCGTTATCTCTCTTTTCTTTTTTTTTTTAAAAATTTTTTCTCTCTCGTTATCTCTCTCTCGCTCTCTCTTCCCTTAAAAATTTCCTCGCCAGTTTAGTATAAAATTTCCCCGCCAGCCGAGGTTTTAAAGTTTGTAAAAAAAAAAAACGGGGGTTTTTTAGTTTCCTTTGTGACACCCCGGGGAGAGAGAGAAAAGCGAGAGAGAGAGAGAGAGAGAGAAAAGAGAGAGAGGAGAGAGAGAAAAGGGGAAGAGAGGAAAAGAGAGAGGGGGGAGGGGAGAGAGGGGAGAAGAGAGAGAGACGGAGGGGAGGCGAGAGCGGGAAGGGGCAATTTATTTAGTTTAAAACCTTTAATTTTTTTGCATGGGATTATTGTAGTATCAGAAAACGAAATCGATCAATGGAAAGCTAATTTAATTTTTGCTTCTTTGATTCCCGCCATCTTTTAAAACTGTCCCACAAAGTTATACATGAAGACGAGTTTTTTTAAATGAAAAGTTAAGTTCATCATATTTCTTCAGAAATTTCAGAAGAACCCTTTATTTAATGTGTTTTTCTTTTGTTTTTTTGTGATAATCTTTTTAAAAAACAAGCATTTCCGAAAAAATAGTCATCCTTTATACCCGTTATAACATGATATACTGCGGGGTTATGCCTTGAGAACTTCCCCGGGTCTTGGGTGGGCAGAAAGGCCTTGGGGCCAAGATGGCGCCCCCAAAACGAGTTGTCGCTACTCTATATAATACAGGTACCTACTTACTCCCAAATTCCCAACCGGCCGGCAAAAAAGTTTTCGAAAGCGCGCTTTTATAGACCCCGGCATATTGATGTGGGAAAACCCTCCTCACAGAAATAAAAATGTGTTAAAAATTTTTTCTGATTTCAGTTATAAGGGATTTGTTTTTTTTCCCCTTATTTTATTTTTTTTAGTTTTCAAAAAATGGGTAAATAGATCTTATTTTTAGTTAGATTTTTTTGTAAACAAAAAAATTTAAAAAAAAAAAAATCGATTTGAAATCAAAAAAATCTGATTTAAGTCAAAATAAATCGGATTTTTTTTTTTTTTTTTTTTTTTTAAAAAAAATCAAACAAAACCCCGAAATGACGACCAATCCCGTCACGTAAGGCTTTTCCCCCCATTTCCCTTTCCCGGGGTGACGTGGGGGACCAGACCGGCAAAAATGTATTTAAAATGCCATTTCATTATTTGCAACTCAAATTTCATATCCCAGACTCCCAAAACACCCGGTGAAGCATCCATTTAAAAACATGAAAAAGACTACGACTGCAGGCCCAAGAGGGCTAGGGCATGACCCGAAAAAGGGCCCACTACCCCCACTTGGATTTAACCAGTACAGGGAAAAACCCCTCTGCAAAATTCTTCCCGAGGTGGCATAAATCCCCGCTAAACCCTCACCAGCGGGCCTAGGGAGGGGGTAGAGCGGCGGGGGCGGGGCCGCCGGGGGCAAGTTTACCTCCGTTTAAAAACCCCCGAAGGGCCCCCTGGGTTTTTCAGACGGGATAATTTACTATGTTTTAAAAATTTAAGACAGAATTTGAAGAATTGAATATTTTTTAATGTAAACCTTTTTAAACAAAAGTTTTTATATTTTCTTGATGTAGTATTTCTCAGTAGTGACAAAACCGGGCAACTTAAAGTCAAACCTCCGAGGCCCCCCTGGTACTTTTTTGTAAGTGGGAAATTATTTCATTTATTATTTTTAACTCAGTAATATAAATATTCCCCAAATCGGTACCATCACTATATTAGGCCCCCTTCAAAAATATTTAAAAATTTTTATTTAAAAATTCTTTTAATAGTTTTTTAAAAATTTATAATATTTCCCTTTATTTAAATATTTCCCCGCTTTAAACAGGGAAAACCCAGAGATACATTTGACAAAAATGAGATCGCCCTAGGGAAAGGGGTTTTTATGGAAAAAGGTTATCAGGTTTTAAAATTTTTGTGTGTAGTAGTATAATATAAAAATAACATTTGGGTTATCCCCCGCAAAAATTTTCGGGGTAACACAAAACCCATTTTTCCCCCCTTTCCCAAAAACTTTCCCCAAAAAATTATCAACAAAATAATCAATTTCTCAACGGTACACCTAATAAAGGGAAAATTTTTGGGTTATGGAGAATTTAAAATGGATAATATCAGATTTTTGAAAAAGAATTTATTTTAAATAATTTCCCCGTAAACAATGCACTAAAAAACCAGAGTACGATGTCCCTTTAAAAGGGTTAAAAACCCCCAAAAAGGCCCCAAAATTTTCACCCTTAAAAATCGAAACATAATGGAAAAAATTAGTTATAAAAGTTTTGTCCTTCTTATACCCCCAAATAAACGAAAAATATAAATAAAATTTCAGTACGACACGTTTTTTTTTTGGAAAATCCTCGGGAGCGTTTTTTTGTCAGTGAGTGAAATCAGGTTTGTTTTGGAAAAAAGCAAAGAGTGGGTGGATGTTGTTATGTGGTTCGCCCGCAACCTATATCCCCTTTGGGAAAGGTGACGTGTTCCACGTACACCGAAAGTTAAAAAATCAATAACGAAAAAAGTTTTTTTTACTTATGAAAATAAACAAAAGGCCCCTAGCAATTATGGGGCTCCTTTTCATCGTATTTTTCAAAAACGCCCTAGGGAAAAATTTTTGGTTTATACTATCTAAGTTTATTGCAGATTTTAGTAATGTTTTTTAATTCTTGGAAAAAGCCCTTTGTCATTAATCGGGGAAAGGGGGTTTTGCCCAACCCCCTTTAAAAAAATTTCTATATCTGCAATATACTTAGAAAGTATAAACCCTAAAAATTCCTCAATCAGGTTTTAAAATAACAACGGCAAAGGTTTATATGGCCCCACGGCGGGCCGCTGGGAGCGGCCCGGGTGACCTCCCCCGGCCCAAAACCCCAGGGCCCCCGTCGTACACTTTTTCCCTCGGGGCCCCCGGGAAGACATACGGAGGGCCTCCGGAGGCCCTCCGTCTTTGTGTTTGCTGGGCTAGGGGGATCAGGGAGAAGGCTTCGCAAATTTAAGGCCCCCGGAAAACCCGGTTTTAAACCATGCACCATTTTGGATTTTTAGAACTAGTTCTTGGAAAAAGGCAGGGCCAAAAAAATAAAAGAAGTGCCTTGTCCAACGATTTTCACAGGGGGAGTTGCAGATATGATTTGCCACATATTTTGGCCCAGAAATTTTTCAGGGGGATTTTGGGGCGTCCCATCTGGGATCAGTCTCCATTAATCAATCAATGTGTTTAACATGATCAAACCCGATTTTATATACCTTTGGGACACAAGGATGGGTGAAATTAAAAAATGAATTCCTCTTCTGCGAGGCATTGCAAAAAGTAGAAGGGAGCGGAATTTTATTCCGACCCCCGTGGGCGACTTCTTTAAACCCCTTTCCCCCCCCAGAATTTTTCCTTTTCTATAAAAAAATTTTTATGTTTTTGAGCCATAAAATTTCGAAAAAAAAAACTGAATATATCAAATTAGTTTGTTGACAAAAAAATACTAAAAAGGTCATATCTTGAAATTGTTTTTATTCCAAAAAAACGGGCAATGGCGGCAAAATTAAAAATGGGGAATTACGTTCTGGGTTTTTAAGGGGTTATGAAGCACCATCCCAAATGGAAGAAGGTAGGGGGCGGTTTTTGCAAAGATGGTGGTTTCAGTCATGATAGGGAATAGGTTTTTGGTCCCCTTTTATAACATGATATACTGCGGGGTCATGCCTTGAGAACTTCCCCGGGTCTTGGGTGAACGAAGAGGCCTTGGCGCCAAGATGGCGCCCACAAATCGAGTTGTCGCTACTCTATATAATACAGGTACTCTACTCTACTCTAGTCTAGACCGGCCTGGCAAACGTTGCGAAAGCGCGTTATAGACCCGGGCATATTGAGTGAAACGTCCATCACAGAAATAAAAATGTGTAAATTAATCTGTATTTCATGTTATATGCATTTGTTATTCACTTATTCTATCTCTTTTTAGTTACAAATATGCTAAATAGTATCTTATATTAGTTAGATTTTATGTAGAACAACAAATTAATAAAAAAAAATCGATTTGAATCAAATAAATCTGATTTAAGTCAAATAAATCGGATTTTTTTTTTTTTTTAATTAAAAAAGTCAACAACCCTGAAATGACGTGACCAATCTGTCACGTATGGCTTCCCTGCACTCCTTCCTGGATGATCGTGGAGGACCAGACCGCGCACAATGTATCACCTGCCATTTCATTATTTGCAACTCAAATTTCAAGTATGCTAGACTCCGAGAACACCAGGTGAAGCATCCAGCTGCAGAACATGAACAGACTATCGACTGCAGGCTAAGAGGGCTAGACATGACCAGAAAGGCACACTACCCCGACTTGGATTCAAGCCAGTACAGAAACCCCATCTGCAAGATTCTTCTGAGGTGGCATACTCCCAGCTAACCATCACCAGCGGGCCTACGTAGGCCGTAGAGCGGCGAACGGCGGCCGCCGGCGGCAAGTTTACCTCCGTCAGCCCTCCGAAGGGCCGCTGGTGTATTTTCAGACGGGATAATTTACTATGTTGAAAATTAATGTACAGAATTTGAAGAATTGAATATTTCTACGTGTAAACATTTTGAAACAACAGTTATATGATTATCTTGATGTAGTATTACATCAGTAGTGACAAGCAGCGGCAACTTGACGTCAATCCTCCGGAGGCCCGCTGGTACGTATTTGTAAGTGGGAAATATTCATTTCATATTATATATATTAACTCAGTAATATACATAGTATCTCAATATCGGTACCATCACTATTATTAGGCCTGTTCAAACTATTAAAAATTTTCATAAAAGTTCTTATAATAGTTTATAAAAATTATAATATTTCAGTTTATTTCAAATATTTCCAGCTTAATCAGGAACACCCAGAGATACATAGACATAAAGATGAGATACGTACATAGGAAGGAGTTATATGGAAAAAAGGTATCAGTTAATCTATGTGTGTAGCTAGTATAATATAAAAATAACATTTGATTATCCCAGCAAAGATTACGGGATAACACAAGCTCATATTTTCCCTTATTTCAATAACTTCCAACATATTATCAACACATATCAATACTCAACGGTACACCTAATAAGGAATATGTAGATGATGGAGAATTAACATGGATAATATCATGATTTAGAATAGAATATTATTTGAAATAATTTCCCAGCTATCAATGCACTAAACTGCCAGACGTACGATAGTCATTACAAAGGGTTAAAAACCCACAAAAGGCCTAAATTGTCACTCTTAACCAGTCGATAACATAATGAAAACTTAGTGATCAACGTTTCGCTCCTTCATTAATATCGGAAATAGGACTGAATATATAAAAATTGCAGTACGACACGTTTTTAGGAATTCCTCGGCAGCGTGTGTGCAGTGAGTGAATCTAGTAGTTGGAAAACGCACGAGTGGGTGGAGTGTTATGTGTTCGCCGCAAATATACCTCGACATGGCTGTACAGTGTCCACGACACAGCATGTAACAATCAAAAGAACGAAAATGTTTTTTGTACTTATGAAATACACAATGTCCGTAGTCAAATTAGGATCTCCTTTACATCGTATTACTAGATAAACGACCTATAGGAAATTTATGGTTATACTATTAAGGATATTGCAGATATAGTAAGGTTTGTATAAGTGTGAACAGCCCATTCGTTATTAATCGGCTAATGGGTTTGTGGCAACACCCCTTAAAACAACTAGATCTGCATAACTTAGAAAGTATAACGTAAAAATATTCCTCATCAGTTAAATAACAGCCGGCAAGGTCATATGCACTACGGCGGACCGCTGGGAAGACGGCCCGCCGGTGAGGCTCTGAGCAAACCCAGCAGGCCCACGTCGTACACTCCGTCGGGCCGCAGGGAAGCATACGGAGGCCTCGAGGCCCTCGTCTTTGTGTTTTGCTGGGTAGTTCATCAGGGAGAAGCTTCGCATTTGGCTCCGGAAACCCTGGTTTAAGCCATCACCATTCGGATGGTAGAATAGTTCTTGGAAACAGAGGCAGCCAAGAAGAAAAAGAAGCCTCGCAACGATGTCATCACAGGGTAGAGTTGCAGATATGAGTGCCACATAACTGGACAGAGTGTTCAGGAGATTATGGACAGTCCATCTGCATCAGTCTCAGTTAGATCAAAAAACTGAGTTTCTAACATGGAGTCAACTGATTTTAATACCGGTAATCAAAGATGGTGAAATTAAGATGAATTCCCTCTTTGCGAGGCATTGCAAAGATACGCAGGGCAGCGGATGTATTCCGACGTGGACGCCTTCTTTAACCCTTTCACACCCAGATAATTCCTTTGCTATAAGAATTGATGTTGTTGAGCCAAAAATACGAAAAAAAAATAATGAATATACCAAATAGTTAGTGACAAGGATACTAAACAGGTCAGTCTATGAAAGATGTTTTATATTCACTCAAAAAATCGCTAATGCGGGCAAAATACATGGGAATACGTCTGGGTTTCACGGGTTTATGAGCATCATATCAAGGTGAAGCAGGGAGGGTCGCGCATATAGATTTCTTTTGGTGCATTCAGAAAGGGTAATAGGTTGGCTTATGCTTTTTGTAAGAAGAGGTACAAGAATCATCATGAAGCACTGTGTTCTAATCGCCATGTTTGGCTGCCTACACGTTGCCGCCTCACCTCAAACAAGTTCTATCTGTTTGTGTTAAGTTGTGAATTTAATCCGGGGTCGTCCTTTAAACCACAGACACAGAGTGTTCAAGTTACTTTGTGAGGAGATGGGAAGTGAATATCAAGCCCTTCTCTTCCACACTGAAGTACGGTGGCTCTCACGTTGGAAAATATTGCAGAGTATCGCAGAGCTCAAGGATGAGTTTTCAATATTCCCCCGAGAGTAGGGGCATATGTTCGCTGACTTTTTTGGGGACAAAATGTTCAACCCTTCCCCTCTTTCCTATCTGGCAGCATTTTCGGCCCATTTGAATGAATTTCAACTTGTCCATGCAAGGAAATGTTTGTGACAATCTTTTTTGTGAGAGAAGGTAGAAGCTTTCAAGAATTTTTTCACCGGGAATCGTCGAACCCAGGTAGGAATGGGGGAAAGTTTTTCCTAAAATGGACAAGATTTTGGGGGAAATTTAAGGGACAGTCAGCCCCCTTTATGCTTGTAGAAAAATTTTTGCTAAACCTCTGCACCTGGGAGCCCAAACCCATGAAAAAATTTATTTTCCCAAGGATAATACATTTCCAAAAGGGATTCGCACCCCTTCCGGGCCCGACAGGAGTGTTTGTGAAAAACTGAAGGGGGAAAGCTTTTTGATCTGCAGGTGAACCGGGGGGGTGTCAGAAAAATTCCTTTACTTAAAATTGTCTGGCTTTGGTGGGGATCATTTTGGTAGCTTCCCCTGGACTGGCGAGGCCCGCGTGGAGATAATCTTTCCCCTTTGCTCTTGCCGTTTAATATTAGACCCTTTGGGTATATTTTTGGGAAAGAACAAAACAAAGATAAAAGGGCAGTTATTCACTGCCCCTTATTTTACCCCTGCAGTGGGTTGTAGAACTGTAGTTTTGTAACCAGATTTTTAGCCAGAAATAGGGGGTGCGGGATTTCCTAGAGTGACTGCAGGGGGTGCTGAGGTGGGGAAAAGGTTAAGAAAGCTCCCGTGGGTTTATATCGGACTGTAAATTACACTGTTTCAGCGTTGTTTATGTTTTGGGTATCTGCGAGTAAAACCCTTTTTTTTCAAATTTCGCTACGCGTTTTTTTTTCGAGCGACGGACCCCCCCCCGGTACGACAATCAGAAAAAAAACACTAGATGGCGACTTACTTTTGGTAGCCACTTTGTAGTTTTTTGAAAATTTGTTCTTTTAAAACCCAACTTTGACACAGATGAATAAAAAAAAATTGCACAGACTTCAGATAGCCCCTTTTTAACTTTCCTGAAACAGGGATGTAAAATTTAAAAGTTTTAAAACGCCACCACACGCTGTAAACAGAAAAAAAAGTTGCCCTGGCGATTTAACTGTTATCTTTTGGGAAAGACAAACAGAAAAAAATTTGGTTTCCCCAGCTCCCTTAAAGTAAAAAAACAGAGATTTCGCCGGGCCCAATTTTTTTTTTTCGTTTACGGGACGTCTGGTGGCGTTAATATTTTACTTTCTACAACCATAATTTCGGGGAAAAGGTTAAAAGGGGCTATCTGGAGGTCTGTGCATAGTAGGGTTATAATAAACAGAGGGACAAAAAATATCTACAAAGTGGTACCAACAAAAAAGTCGCCATCTAGTGTTATTTAGAGTGCCCCCCGCAGCCGTCGTCGCCTAAAAGAAAAAAAACCCCGTAGTAAAATTTTAAATTTACCGTCTTACTTGCATTTTAAAAGCTTAAAAAAAACCTAAAAAACGGGTTTAATTATACGGGCATGATATAAAACACTGGGATCATCTTCAGTGGCACATAAAAATCAGTAGTAAGGGCTATATAAAATTCGTAATATATGGCGTGGCGAATAAATTACAGGTGGCATTTTAAGTTTTTCTCCCGGTAACCACCCCGGGGGGCCAAGTAGGCCGTAGAGCGGCAAAACGGCGGCCCCCCGGCGAAAAAAATTTACCCATCAGCCCTCCAAAGGCCCCCCCCCCGCTGGTTTTTTTCCAGGGGGGAAAATTTACATTTTGAAAATGAATGTACAAAATTTTAAAGGAACGGGAATTTTTTCTATGTGTAAACTTTTTGAAAAAAACATTTATATGATATCTTGATGTAGATTACATCAGTAGTGACAAGCAGCGGACTTGCAGGAGCAGGACTTGACGTCAATCCCCCGGGGGCCCGTGGTCGTTTTTGGTAAGTGGGGAAATTTTCATTTAATTTTATATATTTTAACTCTTTAGAGGCCTTTTCCCCTTTTGGCCCAAGTTCCAGGAACCAGTTCTTTCAGTTCCCGGGGTTTGGGGTTTAGTTCCCGGTCGGGTTCGGGTTTTTACAAATGGAACGCAAAAACCCCCTTTTTTTTTTACAAACAAACTCAGTGGCCCAGGGAAAAGGAAGGGGCCCTTTCTCCTGTTTGTGTTTGGGCCTTGTGCCGCATTTAAAGTGGTTTTTGGGTGAAAACCAAAACATAAAGGGGGTACCAGCCCAAACCCACTGGGCATTTTTTGGCTAAATGGGCGTGTTACCCGGGACCGAATTCAGTTAATAGCGATAGTTTCTATCGCCCGGTCAGTGGGTGAATGGGTTGGGTTTTGGAACAAGGTTTTTACGAATTTCTTTAGAAGAGTTTCACCATATGGCCCTTAAGGGGGGGCCGTGTGAAGTTGTAAAGGGGGGTGTGGGGGGACACCTTTTAAATTTGTGGAAAAAAAATTCATAAAAAAATCCATTTTTTTCCTGAGAGAGTGCACAATGTGCCCCAAAAAAAAACTTCCCAATATGGCCCCCCTATGGACCCCCATGAATAACTTAAAATCAGATAAAAAGGGGTCCCTTTAAGGGGGTTTTTTTTTAAATTTTTGGGCTGTGATCCCCCAGTTTTGGTGGACCCCACCCCCCCCTACCTCTTGGGCATGAAGGTCTACCCTGTTGCTCGCATGTTTGTTCACTGAGGGGGCGCTGCACCCGGGGTGGCATTGGGGGCCGGGAAAATTTTAAAATTTAATTTTTGGTTGTAGCCTTTGTTTCGGTGATCCCCCCCCCTTTGGTTTTACCCCCCCCCCCCCTACTGGCAGACAGGGGGCGTAAAAAAGAAGCGAGCAATATTTTTGTTACCCTTTTAATAACAATGCGTCATAAATACGGTGTGGGGGTTTTCACCCGGGGGGGACAGGGTTTTAAAAGGGTAGCATGCCCCCCGGCAAGTGGAAAGGGCTCGGGTTCGATCCCCAGCGGTGCCTTTCCCTTTTCGGTGAACCCCCCGAAAAAACGGTAGTGAGATAGCCGTTTTAAAAAATGGACAAGGAAATGGCGGTCATTTTTTGAGACCCCTGACCGTTTTTCCCCCTTTCCTTAAAAAATAGTGGGGTTTTTTTTCAGATGGAGATATTTTTGTTTTCCGAAAAAACCCCAATAAAAATTTTTTTTTGATTTTCATGGCAATATTTTGAAAAAAGGGGCTGTGTCGGAAACTAAGGGATTGTAACCTTTTTACAGGTCTGGGCGAATTTGAAAGTTAAAAATGAAATGACCTCCCAACGGGGGACTCTCCCTCGGGCCCCCCCGCCGAGATTTTTAACCTAACCGTTAAATATCCAGAGATCACCCAATCCCCTTTTTGGGGATGAAACTATTTTTTCGGTGGGGTTTTTTTTGCGTTGTGATGAAACTGCCGAATGTTCCGTTCCTGTGTAATGGTTTTTGTGTTTTTTTTTTGCAAAAAAAGACGCAAAGAAGAAAATTGAACCCAAAACCTTACCTTTAAAAAAAAAAACCTTTATTACCTAAAAAAATAAATAATAATAACTACGACAGAAAAAAGTTAGCAAATTATTCAAAACCCCATTTAAAACACAAACCCGAAAAAAAAAATTTCGTCCACCAAAAGGGGTTCGGGTTCATTGGGTAGTTACCACCAAAAAACCCCTTTAAGGCCCGGGGACCCGGGGGTCTGGGGCCCGGGGGGGCCGTGCTTTTATCGGTATTAGACAAAATGGCATTTCACAATTTTATATAAGTTTTTAAAAGGGTTTCGCGGAAAAGGGGTTGGGACTACAAAATTTTAAATGAGGAAAACAAAAAATTTTGAAAACTTTAAAGGGGAGAGTTCTCGCGCAGTTCCGTCCATTTAGCAGAGTTTTTTTAGATTTTTTGCCCCATAAATTTTTGATTTTTACCATGTGAATTTTGCTTGTGTGTATTTTATCTACTGCAATAGCTCGGGAAAAGGGAACTGTAAAAAAGGCCCCAAAAGGGTTTTAAATAAAATACACCGGGCCCGTTTTACTGTAGGGTTTTATTTAAAAGAACGCATGTTTTTCCCCCAAAACAATTATTGGTAAACTTACAGAACAGCCTCGGAAAATTTAAAAAAGATAACCAACCAATATCTCCCTTTAAAAAGCAAGCACTTGTTTAAACTTTTCCTTTGGGAAAAGGGTTTTAGGGTGCCTCCAAGGGCCCCTTTGGGAAAATTTCTTGGGAAATTGGAGATAAAAAAATTTAAATTTACCCCCTAATTAAAATTTAAAGAAAAAATTTGGCCCAAAAATTAAAACGGGCTTGACCCCTTCTAAACCCGGGACCGCCATCGAAAACCAATTTGGGAAAATCTATTAAAAGGGAAAAAAACGGGGTAAAAAGAAAGCCCGTCAGAGTGTTGGTCTATATAAATAAAAATTAAAAGGGGGGGAGGGGAGGAGGAAACAAGGGCAGCGAGCGTAGGTAAAAAGGGGAGGAGGCAAAACACGTTTCAGATTTTTAGGGGCACTATTCTAACAATGGAAATTTTGGGGACTGGGATGACCTTTGGGGAGATTGTTGGGAAATCATGAACTCAGGCAAGGTTTTTAAAACGATACCAAAAAAAAGGATGGTGCAGACGTGAAGCTAAATCTTAGAAAACAGTGGAAGAGATGACAAAATACACGACTCTTGCAGGAGATCGGCCAAGTCATAACACGGAAACAAAAAGAAAAGAAAAACTCGCAAACCTGAATAGAAAAAATGAAAAAAAGTTGTCCGTGAAGGGCATGTTTGTGAAGCAATCAGGAGTCACCAGAACGTTAAGGTATATTTAGGAAGAGAGGTAAACACGAAAAGCAAGATGTAAGGTAGACATTGATGTGACTGGAAGGCAAAGTAGATGAAGTGAGTTAAGAGAGATACCGAGGCAAAACAAACAAACACACCTACAGGCGTTATAAGCCCAAGTAAAATAGAGAAAAAAACTTATGATCGCTATGACGTGACGTGGAGGACGTGACGTCCTTACTGGGCCGTCATGCGCGGTTGCCAGGCGAGGCAATTTATCTGATCCCGAATTTTCCTAGCTTTAACATGAATGATTAATTAACATACCATCATTATTATTATGTTGTGTCAGTCAGGATCGTCCTTTGCCACCCTTTACCTAATATTACAGGAAACAACAGGAAAGTGTAGGGCTAGCGGCTATTGTAGCTTCCTATTTTCATGTGGGGCTCGGGATTGCATGATGAACCGGAGTGGTTGAGGGAGGTTATCCAAGAAGAGAAGCGAGCAATCTTCCGTAAGGTGGTTTATCTAAGAACCAAAGGAGATAGGTCTGACACACCAGCGGAGGGCTGGTGTTAGCGGTCAGATACAGGGCAAGCGACTGGTACATGAGGAGCGGCCTCGCAGGGCGCGCTGTTGTCAGTGTCACATACAATGTGTTGCAACAGATGTATGTGTACGAATTATTATGAGGGATGAATAATCACATATCACATATCCACACCTCCCTCCCCCTTCACGTCGTAGCGCTAGTCTCGAGCGACTCACTTTTCGTATGAGCCTCTGAGAGAAACGGCGCGGGTCACAGGGGGGTGAATGAAAGGGGACTTGATTGTCTGTTCGAGGAATGTTTAGTTTCTGGCTCAGGGACACAGGGATGTGGGGGAGGGTGTCGTCACTAGGTTTGGAACGGGTCGGAGGAAAAAGACGCTTTCGCCACCAGACGCGCCCACTAGGGAGACGCACCTCGAAGTCCCTGGTCGTGCCGCAGCCATCACAACCCCGAACTTGTCCCAGCGGTTTGATGTCGGGTCCTGGACACGGACGGTTCTGGCGACAGAAGCAGGGTAGGGGGGCCGGCATGCTGATAGTACTGAGGCTTGACCTGATCAGCACGGGCGGCAGCTCGACGATCAAGTCCTCGTGCGGGGCCTGCCACTCCTTGAGAAGGACTAGGATGGGCAGGGCACAGGAGCGGAGCGGTGTGGCCATAAAAGTGTCATTCGCAGGGGATCGTCCGTGGAGTTAGGATGTTGCGAAGCTCCAGGAGACCCCTGTCGAAGTCTTCACCTGTCGATGTTGCCGTTGGGCGCGTCTTGAGGATGAAGGTGTTTCACCGATGACGGCCGCCTCGGCGTGGCCATTAGACGGGGGTAATGCGGAGCGAAGAAACGATGTGGTAGACACCCCAGCGCTTCGTGAAGTTCCGGAAAAGGCAGTGACTGGTGAATTGGGGCCGCCGTCAGTCCTGAGGCGGAGCGGGGACACCAACATCCCGGAAGTACCGGCAGAAGACGCCGTATGGTGTGCGTGGCGGTAGTATCGGCCCCCAGGGGACGACCACAGGCACCGGAGAGTCTGTCGCGATGACCAGGAACGACTCCCGGCGACGGAGAAAAAAAGTCTGCGGAGATGGACTCAGAAAGGACCTGGAAGGGTGCCGTCCCAGTGGGTAGCTACGGGGGGGGCAGGGTGGGCACGTGCCCACCCACAGAGAAGCCGGTGCCCGCCCAGGTGCTCACCCAAAGGCCAGACGGCTGCCGAGGTGGTGTGGGAGCCGGCCTCCACTAGGTAGGACTGAGGGAGCGAGCATGGAGTATTATGAATTTTCTACTGATAGACTTACCTCGAGCTCAAATACAAAAATATTTTCCCGCTTGAAAGGAAAGAAAACATGGCCTCTGAGTGAGTAAATGAGAATACTTTCTATTGAACACTTTTACAGCAACGAAACATAACTAAATACACCAGTTACCCTACACATTTATATAATGCCGTGTGTTGGTACGCGTCTCCCTCTTTTTACGTGTCTTAAGCACGTTCTCTGGAACGACAAACGCGCCACAAAAGTAAGTGACCGATCATTCGTTGGCCTTGTAAGGCTGCTACGGCAGCGACCACCCGACTCTCAGTGAGTCACGTCTTCACCTGATTCGTATCATCTTTCAACTTTCAGGTAACTGGAATGTTAAATATAAACCAACATTATCTAGTTTACATTTTTCTAATACATGTATATTACAAGGGCGAGAAGTCTCGAGATGTAAGGGAGTTATTGAACGAGGGTGGCACGCCGCACGCCTGTGCAGGTGTGAGAGGAGATCAGCTGACCGCCTCACGACGAGGGGAACACACCGCCACGAGATAAGCTGGCACCCGCGCGCCGCCATTCCTGTTTCAGCGTGTCTGTACTGCTTCCTCGCCACTGTCAGCCCTGGTGCCTTCTCCCTCGAGTTAGGACTGGTAGGAGACAGTGCACGTTTGTGGTCTGTGTTAAGTAGAGAAAAACAGTAAAACAGGGACAGGAGCTGAGTGAGGTAAACTTGGTGACGCATTCCCCGTTCGTCCTGCGCTGCCTATAGTGACTTGATTGTAATGGCCCAGACATAACTACATCACGGTTTGTTTACATCGATGCATTGTGGGGATAAGGACGGGGTCGCCGCGGGTAGACCTACGAGGGAAAACTACGCGATGGGGAAGAATTAGAGTTATTTGCGCGAAATGATATTCCACGGGCTATATTACTGTGCTCGTTATCGCTGTACAAACTATAGAGAAAGACTGAGGTAATGGCTGATGTGCAGGGCTTCTAAACAAGAAAACAGAGTCATAACAGAGCCTCCTCAAAAGGTAAGCAACTGGTAGTAGTATATGTGTCCCTACACTTGAGAGTTACTTTTAATGAGACTCTGCTGTGACTATTTCATGCGTTAGAAAGCCTTTGCACATCAACCATCACCTCAGGTCTTCTCATGTGTCAGCAGCACGGCAATATAGCACCTGGAATATCAATTCGCCCAAAAACAACTCGAAATGTTTTCATCGTCGTAGTCTTCTCTTGTAGGTTGTACATATTCATGGTTATGATTGAAATTAAAATACCTTATTTAATTGAGTTCCTTTTTTTTCTTTCCCATAATAAGTAGTGGTACATCATGGTTAAGTGTTTACTTGAAGAGGCCAATGCATACTCTTGAGTCTATACCAAGGTTACGGTCATTTCGCCCACCACGTCAAATTCGCCCACAAGGACAATTTTCGCCCACATGTAAGTAAGAGTCAATTCGCCACATGTAAGAGTCATTCGCCAACCCTTAAATTCACAATTCGCCCACACGATCCATGTCACGGAGGGTCATGGAGTCCACAATATCTTCCTATGGCAGAAATGGAATGAACCACCAAGTAACCTGGGCGAAATGAAGTAAATTTCTAGTGTTTGACCATACTCGACCACTTCCCACAAACAAGTGTGGGGCCTGTGGGACTGCGGGGTTTCCGGGTGGGGAACAAATTAGCGTCGGAAACAAGTAATTAAAAGAGTTGTGTAGGGGGGTCAAATTCCCTAGATACTAGGTTAATTCCTTATATCTAGCAGAAAATTGCTAACCAAAATAAACCTACCTAATTCAAAATTAACCTACCTAGCAGGGGGCTTGAACCCCCACCCGATAACCTAACCGAAGCTAAAACCATAAAACTAACCAAATCTAACCTATCCTACACCTAAACAAAATCTAACCTACCCTAACTAACCTAAACAAATCTAACCTACCTCCTAGCGGGGGGTTGAGGGGGGGTCTCGAACACACTAAACAAATATAACCTAAACCTCCTAGCTCCTAGACTCCATAGGTTGGCCGAAATGGATTCATATTGTGGGGCGAATTACCTGTGGGCGAAATGACTCCATGGTGTGAGCGAAATGGCATGTGGGGAAATGACAGGGATACCTATACCAAACATCACCAACCTTTGCTTTGATTTAATTTATTACTCCATCCCATAAACAGTGCATACCACGGTAACATTTACCTCCTTACCTCATGGTACTGTTACTGTCGTTGTCTACCGATATTTTTATCCCTAAACAAAATCGGAAAACTCGCCGACGTAATGGTAGGTTAGATTTTGCTTTGATTATCTTATTCTCCATCCATAAACAGTTGCATAACCACGGACCAGTACTCATCCTTGCCTCATGGTACCTCGTCTACCGAAATGGTCGTCCCTACACAACGGGAAAACTCGCCGACGGTAATGGTTAGGTAGGTTACCGATTAGAGATAGGTAAAGGTGAGTTAGGTTAGGTATTCATAATTCAAGGTAAAGCCTTATTAGTTATACATACAATACTCCAATCCATTACACACCTTTAACCCTTCAATACATCCCCACATTCCTCCCCAGTCTACTCTGTCATAGGATTTGGTATTAGTCCAGATGAACACCGAAATCACTTTGGTGGCGAAACTATTTTTCCCTGTGATATTTTATCCGATATTTTTATACCTACACAAATTGGGAAAAACTCGCCGACGGTACATGGTTGGTTAGATTTTGCTTTTTGAAGTAGGTAGGATTATGGATCCACAGTAGATGTAAAACATATTGCAGGGAGACTGAGATAAAATTAAAACGGTGAGGGGCAGTCAGATGGCCGATGGAATTTAATAATATTGATAAATGCAGCGTATGAATGTTGGTAGAAAAAACCCCCTGGTAATAGATACACCAAAGCAATGTATCGCTGAAAAGATCAGAAGGTAAAAGATCTGGAGTGGAGGTGAGCCCAGAGACGCCGAACTAGGAAACAATGTATTGAGGCCAGAAATAGAGCTAATAGAGTGTTAGGATTTATTAGCAGGAGTGTTAAAAGTTAGAAGGGGAAAGTATTCTAAAGCTTATCTGGCTCTAGTCAGCCTCACCTAGACTATGCGGTTCAGTTTTGGTCTCCATATTACAGGAAGGATATAGCTTGTTAGAGAACAGTGCAGAGAAGGATGAATCAAAATGATACAAGGGATGCGTAACTTTCGTTATGAAGGAGATTAAGTATTAAAAATTACACTCACTCGAGAGACGCAGAGTAAGGGGCGATCTGATAGAAAGTTTTTAAGGGTGATAAAGGGATTAATAAAGGAGAGGTAGGAAAGTTCTTACGGCTTTTAACCAGGGGTAGAACAAGAAGTCACGGAGTCAAGGCTGGAAAAGCGTAGATTTAGAAAAGGAAATAGGGAAATAAACTGGTCACAATGGGTGGTGAATGAATGGAATGGTCTCAGTAGACAGGTAGTTAGTGGGGAGTCAGTTAGGAGCTTTAAAGAGGGAAGCTGGATATGTTCATGGTATGGGAGAAAGGTGGATGTAGTAGTGTTAGGTGACAGGAACTACCAGTGTAGGGCCCGCGGCCTCTGGTAGCTCCTTATTTTCTTATGGTATGTTTTATCCTTCATAAATGACCAAATTTTTTCCCCAGATGTTGACCACTTGTCACGGAGCAGCGTTCGTGGTGCTGATCAAGGATCTGGCCCGTATCCTCACTTACAATTAAATACTCAAACTTTGGTATTAACTTCCCGACTTCGCTTAACTTCACACTTATTGTTATCCTCACTACACTCTTAAACTTAATCTGTACTGTGTTAAGTTGTATCAAATAATAGTGCTGGCGAGGACTTCTAAATCATTAATACCAAAGTAATAGTACGGAAATATTCGAATGGCCGCCGCCTTAGGAAACTCCCATCGCCTCTTCAGAACTTACGAATGCGAAAATAAGTCTTTATATAACAAATACGAACGCATAAAGTTACAATTAGGTACTCTATAAGCGCACCGCAGGAAGCACTAAATATGTGGCTACTAGACCTACAAGACCTAGTTGAAGAAGGCATTATCTTGGCATTATGAGGCGTCCAACGCCCACCCCTATTCTTTACTTATGGGCAGAAAAAAAAGCGGATAATTAGGTTTCACCTAACAACGATTTTCTGAATGCGCCTTATGTTTTTTGGTGTTTTTATGTGTTTGCTCATGAATCTGATAAATGCTTTATGTCCAATTTTTTTTTTTTTTTTTTTTTTTTTGTGTTTTTTTTTTTTTTTTGGTAGATAATTTTTTTTTTTTTTTAGTAGGTAAAAGAGTTAGGTTAGGTAGAGGTTAGGTTAGGTATAGAAAATTTAGGTTAGGTTTAGGTTCATGTTTCTTTTTGTTTTTTTGCTTTTCGTTCCTCATTTATTGCAAAAGAAAAAAAAAAAAAAATAATACGACAAAACGTTAAGAAGTATTCATTCAGAACACATAAAAACACACAGAAAAAACATAAGGCGCATAAGAAACAGTGGGCTTGCGTTAAGTTTTTAGTTGCGCTTGAAACTGTAAATTGACCAAAAACTATTTAATCAGTCTTGAGAAAGTGGTGGGTCATGGCTTGAGGTACTAACCGTAGAGTAGACACAAAATGCAGGCAATTTTAGAGTAATAGTTGAGTATGAGCTATAGTAGTGTAAGTAGGGGAAATATCTGTTTTGAAAAAATAATGCACCATCAGAAAAATAGGTAGTTATTAAGGAGAACTGCGGTCTTTGTCTTGCCGTCCTTACTACCGCGTTTTCTGTATAATTTAAACTCCCCCATGTTAAGTGAATTATACATTGATCACTTCTAGAAAACAAAAAATTTTAGATCTATATGTTTTCACAGTAACCAGTAGGAAAAAGTTGATTTGCATTGACCGGCTGTGTAGTCTTCGCTGCACTGCAGCCAGCCTGGACCGGTCCGGGCCGCGGCGGTTACTCGTACACCATTTAGATTGATCAATTAGCCGTAAAAAAACCAAATAAGGATAACCAAAACTCTAGCATAGACCTTTCTGAAAATAGCTTAAACAGTAACCTGAAACCAAACCTAAAGTGACCCAATCTAAACCTAACCTAGCCATCATCATATGAACGTTTATATGAAAAAAAACTAACAGGTATAAAATATTATATATATCAATTCAACACTATGCATTAGTTTTAGTTGTCTATTAAATACAGCAGTATCACAAAAAAAGTGGCCTAAAATGGTTTTTCAATAATTTTCTTACAAGCTCTTCACACACAACACACACTCATTATATTGGTATTTAGCGAATTTAATGTGAATGGTCTACTAGTTTTTTTTTGAGCGTAAGGGCATAAGGGGAGTACACACACACACAGCACCCCACACACCCACCCCAACACACACACCACTTACTTTCATAGTTTTACAAACCAAAAATTTTAATCGTTTGAGGAATCAATGGATAAAAAATATGCTCCCTATAATTGTTCAAAAAGACCCTTTATAATAACTTTTTGAAGATTTTCAAAGTTTCGTATGATCAAAAGGGAGGTTACAATCTAGACGCATTGCAAATTCACTCTATATTGTGTAGAAGTCACAATGCGTACTGCTTAGCCATTTTTTGAGTGCCCTAAAAAATAAAAATATATAATATTATATTTATATATGAATGCAATAAACTTTGAAAAGGAAGAAAATCCGTCTTTCATGCCTACCATATTTGGAGGATTTTTAATTCTAAGACTTTCTATTATAATAATACCCTTGACCACTCTAAACGCTGTATAATAGTAGTATATTGTGCAATGAGATCAGAAATGATTAATGCTTTATCTTATCTCTCTTTTGAGGCTAGTGATTAAATATCGTCATAGGACTGTCTATATTCATAATAGTGCCAGCGGTCAAATATCAGGTCTTATATATTTTTCTATTTTTCCCTAAAATATGAAAAAATTGAATGTTGCTTTCTGTAGACTACATATAGTTTTTCTAAGGATGAGAGAGGTAGATTTACACTGGGGAACAATAAATTTTGTTGAGTTGAGTATGGACACTTGCTATATTAAAATTAATTTTTTGGGTGGAGTGAATCCAAATAACTGATCTCAGTTTTTCTCTATTCACGTCAGTTTTGAACTGTAGGATTTTCGTTTTCTTTAAAAAAAATATGAAAAAATACTGATACATAACAGTAACAGTGCTTATTTTATAAAAGTTGCTAGTGTTAACATACAATTGAAAAAATGAAAGAAATAGGCACATGGAATAGAATGTTTATTTAAATTATCAGGTTTTTAGAAAGGAATAAGGCTATAATTGTACTGCAGGTTAGGTAAAAATTTACGTTTGTAGCTTTGTCTGGAGTGTTCAACTTGAGGACTATCGCGATTTAGATGCTCCAACAATAGTCAGCCAGCAATATGGCACATCCCATCTACCTGGTAACGTTCTTCCATAACCCTTCAATCTTTGGTCTTTTGAACACTGAACTGAAATGATATAATCGTTCAACACCTGTGCTCTCGACCGTTTCCGCTCATTTTCGTGTGTTACGCTTTTTGAGCTTAGCACCCATAGATTTTCCGGGAGATTAGTTTGAATAATTTTCGGTGGCAAAGATGGTTCCATCCTATGCATTATTAAATATATAATGTACTTAATAGCTCATGTATGCAACCAAGCGCCTTTTTGTAGTCTTCTCTCCTCACTATTTTCTGAACAATTTTGGTAATTACTGCACGTCGTATTTCCAAAGAAATTCTTTGATGAGAACGTCTTTGAATGATAGCCAACGCATTCTGTTCAGGTCTGACATAGTACCGTTGAAATGTCATCTTTGATGAAGCTTGTTCGAATTTGTGGACTCATCACACACACCGTCCTTGATTTTTTTCAATTGACACCATGTCCAGGAATAATGCCAAGAGTGATGTACTGTCAAACAGTCGCCATCAGTTGACAATGCTGTACAAATTGTTACACGAGACCTTTAGTTTTCATGTGCAGAGGTGGGAATATTATTTCTCCTGTCAAACAGAGTGGTCTCTGTACAATGTTTAGGATCTCCAAGGTTTTAAGTCAGATCTCGGAGGGCCAATTCGTCTGAACCAATATGTTTTTTCCTTCTCTCGAGGCTCTGCTATCCACCATACAGAGGAAAGAAGCTGGGATCAACTTTGTGTATCCACGTTGTTGACAAGAAGGTAAGGGACTATCCATTTTAAGGTCAACACAGATGATCCATTGTGTTTGTCATATTGCAATAACTCAAGCTTCTTAAGTCTCCATATTCTACACGAAGACAGACCGAATGCGACCAGAATAGGGACTGCGCCAAACAGAGAATTGCCATTGGCTAGAAGGACACACTTCAGCTCACAAGTGGAATTTGCTTATCTGGAGGGTCAAGCCTGTCTGTGGGAGAAAGAAACTGAACGTGCTAGAAAAAAACTGACTACCAGATTTGGTATGCAGCATGCCAAGATTAGTCTAATTTTACGAGCCTCACAAAAAATCTAAATCAACAATTTTTTTTCTTTCAAATTGATCCCCAGTGTTACAGATTGAGGAATATACTATTTTATTTGTCGTCTAGAGAATAGCTTAAGAAGGCCTTATATGGTTTTTCACAGTTGTTTTTAATCGTTCGATTTTGTAATTTTTCGCTTAAGGTTATATCAAATGGACATATAGAGACAAGAGAAAAGAAAGAGAACAGAGAAATATGAGAGGAGGGAAATAGCCACTATTTTTTTATATGATACTATTGTAGACTTTAAGATAGCGTAGTTTTTGGATTGTATGCTGGTAAAGTTGTCTGATTGTAACGTATGAAAAGAATTTATATATCTTTATGATCTACAAATTAATGTCAATATAATTTTTGTAATCTATAATGAAAAATGCCACTTTTGGGGATGTTGGGAAACATTACGCCTAGGAAATAATTGTATTTGAAGTATTATCTTCGTAACAAATGAGCACATGCAAAACATGCAAAACATTGCAAAAATGCAAATCAGTAGAGAGGAAGTTTGAAATGAGATGCCAACGTTGGATGTGCCAAATCAGTGAGGAGATGGAATATTACATCCAGATTTCACAAGGGATGAAAAGATAACAATTTATTAGGTTTGCCATTTGTACAATATTTTATACTGATGTCGATACAGGTAGGGGGTTGCCAAACATGCCCTTTACAAGACAAAGACGTTTTTGGGCACCAAAGGCTTGTGAATTTCTGGAGAGAGAGAAACACAGAAAAAGTAAATAAATAAAAACAAGGTATATAAAATACTAACAAATACTGACATAAACAGGTTGATAATAGTTAGTAAGTTACTTAGAATAATTTACAGGATAAGAGGAAAGAAAAGCAATAAAGGAACAGCACCGAGTAAGTGACCAAGAGAGATAAGGAAGTGAGAGAAATCGATGGGCATAGGGGAATAACACCATATGAGACGTATGTAGCATATAGGAGATAAGGAGAAGACATGGAAATAGCGAGAAGAGCGACACCAGGAGGGAGGATGCTATATACTTGGAAGCGGAACAGATCAATGAACAGACAAGGTGAAAAGTGTTTAAGGGAGATCAGAAGAACAAAAAAGCAGGGGAAACACAGAGTGAATAAAGCCAGAATTATTATAAGGAATTATCAAACGAATAAGACATTGAATGACAGTGTTAGAGAGCAGGGAGAGTGTGCCAGGAGGAGGAGGGAGTTAAGGACAGTAATGATCCAAAGGTTAGCAAAGACCAAAAAAAAGTTAAGAATTTAAAACCCAATACCACTAACATAAACATTAAACATTAACATTAGACAGTAACATTAGAGAGATTAACATTAACATTAAAATAACATAGCACTAACTAACATTAACATAACATTAACATTAACATTAACATTAACATTAGACATAACCAAGCACAACTAACATTAACAATTAACAATTAACATTATACATTAAAATAAACAATAGCACTAAGAACATTAACATTAACATTGAAACATTAACATTACCATTACAATTAACATAACATAGCATTAACTTAGCCCTTTACTTCCACTAAAAGGACAAAAATTGTCCGCCTTCAAATCAAATGGTCCCCTAGAGTAATATAATTTGAGAACTTCTCGCTGACGAGGACTTTTTCGTCGCCTTTGAAAGAGGGTATCTGGAAAATCTTGGCAACTTGGCGTCTTTTTCAAGTGCCACTCCAGTGTACTGCCAAACACTGTAAGGCGTATCAGCCTATCTGTTATGGTCTCAGTACAGTTCCACTGGCAATATCATGTCACAAGTCGGTCCTTACCAACATCATCACAGCACAGCCTCTGCCGTGACCAACTTGGATATAATTGTAGAAAACACTGAAGCGGGAACTTTCAAGTGAAATATTTTTTCGCTGCGTATTATCAAACAATATCATATTCAAGAACCAAACTTACGTATGTCTTGGGTATTGAATTTATCCTTAAGACCTGCAAATATTCCAGGAAACAAAGTCTGTCGTCGTAATCTTGGCAGAAGATGAGATAGATTTTAGAAATACATGAACCTGTTTACCAAACAAAAAGTAGCCGACTTATCTTGACAGGAGGATCGAGTTGCTTGATAGCTATTGTCATACTTTGCCACACACACACACACACACACACACACACAACAGCTATGGTATTGGTGGACAGGAAGTGACCTCATGGTGTCATAAGCCTGTAGTGTTAGTGGGGATAATCTCGTCCATATTTTGATAGTGTGGAAGGAAGGGGGAGGAGGGAGTAAGCACGAGAGAGAGGTAGACCTGCTAGCTCACCCCTCACCTCACCTGACCTCTCCTTTTCTATGAGGGGATCAGCTAGGTGACACACACCACACACACACACAACACAGGCCTAAGCCAGTGTGTGATATTATGTGACTATTGTCATGGTGTGGCAGGGTAAGAGGGAGAAGGAGCTAGAGGAGGAGGAAAGAGGAGCCCCCCAAAAATCAAGAAAAGAAAAGAGAAGAGGAGGAAAGGATAGAAGCAAAAAGGAGAGAGAGCGGAGGAGCAGGAAAAAAGGATGAAGGAAGAAGATAGAGAGCGAGGAGGGAAGCGAGAGAGAGAGAGAGAGAGAGAGAGAGAGGGAGAGAGAGAGAGAGATGAAGAGAGGACTGCGAGAGAGAGAGAGAGATGAGAGTGCATAGTAGGTGGGAAATATTTGAGTTTAATCTCATTTCAGTAAACCCCGCCACCACCCCTCCATATGCCGCTAGGTTATTCAAGCTGGGCATAGAAGGATTGTGATGTATTGAAGTGGAGTGAAAAGGGACAGGTCCGGGTGCAGGAATGTGCGAGGATTGAGTGTTACCTAGAACGCGTGTGGTAGTTGACACGGTCATTGGCTAAGAATCTGAGGCGCGCGTTATCATGGGGCGGCTGCACCTACTCAGTGACGATGCCACGCGATACTCTGCCCTCCTCTCATGTCTTTCTCTTTGTTCAGCCTCAGACTATGGATTTGCTCGCTATTATGAAATGGCAAACAGAAATTCATTTGCCACTAATCTGGGCACATCAATGCCATTATCTGATACACTACATACACGAGCGTCCCTTCACTACACCATTGCACCGCCTAGATGGATGGGCCACAAGTTCATCCCCAAAACAATAATTATTGCGGCCCACACATACTAGCAGGAAGGTTGGATGGTACTAATATTACCTCAGAGTGGTAGAAAGGTATCCAGCACCGCCAATAAAACACCCGACCCGAAAACCACTTTAAATTGATATGATGAAGCGACAGCCAGTGACGGCGAGCTTGTTCTTGACGGAGCTTTATTTGGCCGTCAGTGTGTCCTCTATACAAGATCTATATATCCTAAGAAATATATAGATTTTGCTCTATTAAATGCATTTGTGATTGAGGACGAATTCAAATATCTTTTTTATCCTCTATCTCTCCTGGTGTGTCGGTTGATTTGTCACCGGGAAGTGCCACAGGAAGGATCAATCAATCAATCAATCATTGGGGGCATACGCGGGGGGCGCGTCACGCCTCGCCCCCCCTACGACGCCAATCCCCGTGGGTCACCACGGCGAGTTCCATGCAGCTCCTTCCATACAAGCACTCTCGAAAAGAAGCATCAACTGCCCAAGCCACGAGCCCCTTGTGGGCGCCCCCTTGGCCTACTCCACGCGGGATTGTTCTTACAGACACAACCCGATGGGAAGGATCGTTTTCAGGGTTGTAGCGTGCACATGCCCATATAGCCGAAGTTGGCGCTGACGGACTATGACGGGTGAATAGGCCCGATTCAGCTACACGGATGCACAATCGCTGATTGACACGTAATCATCCCAGCGATACCCCATGATCTGCCAAGACATTATTACCAAAGGCATTGATTCGTCTCTTCAAGTCACTATTAGTGCTCAGTCTACAACCATAGGAGTAAGACCGGGATCACAAGCGACTGGAAGATCAGGGACTTTGCCTCTTGCACAGGGTACCGACAAAACGCCAAATTACTGCGCTGAGGGAGTCCAAACACCAGTGGGCTATGCCAATCGGCCGTTAAGGCTTATTGCCGTGACCCGCCGTCATATGGACTGAGCTACCAAAGGTTAGTAAAACTTGTTCCAAGATCTCAATGTTATCGCCACAGCATGAACAGACTGTACTGCTTCATCTAGTAAGTTCTCCAAGAGACCTGGACCTTGGTGAGACTTGAAGTCCAGGAGGACATCAGTCCAAAGGGAGACTTTGCCTCCCGTGCAGCGCCTCGAGGAGCATCACCAGGACCTCCAGCGAACTCAGCAAAGATTACTGCAATCATCGCAAAAAACAAGATCAGCAAGATCTTGGTTGCCGACGGATGCTGCCACAATCACTTTGATCTACAACCTTGTCCACTACCAGCCATAAAGCGTTGAAAAGTGATGGGGGCAATTGGTGGACGCACCTTGCTTCAACTCCTGTATTCACAGGAAAGAACGCTGGATACACCTCCCCACACTGCACAGAGCACTCTCAGTCCCGAATACAAACCAGTTATCAAACCAATAGTCCTTGCAGGAATCCCTCGAAGGTCGCGAAGATCCCGAGTGAGATCACGATGCACTGAGTCAAACACGCATTCTTGAGATCAACATAGGCTGCAAGCATTCCACTGTTCGAAACTCACGTCGAGCGTTCCACCAGGACACGAAGCGCTAGGATACGGTCCGTTGTTGACTTACCAGGCGTGGAAAACCAGTCTGCTGAGGGGTCTCTGAGCTTCACCAGATGACTGCGAATTCGTGGCAGCAATAGATGGGCAAGCACCTTGCCTGGTACGCTGGCAGGGTAATACCGCGGTTAATTGTTGCAGTCCTGAACGGTTCCCCTTCCCTGCCAGATAGGGACGACCAGCCCCCTTTTCAGTCAGGAGGAATGGTACCTGATTGCCACACGGCAGTCAGGACAGCAGCAACCCGCGGATATGCCTCACCCCCAGCTTTGAGGAGCTCCGCACTGATATTACAACACCAGTGCCGTTCCACCCTTCAACTTTGCTACGAGTCCATCTCTGACTCGTCAAAAGAGGGTGCGGCTTGTCAGATGGGAGGATCGGCATCATGCCTGTACCCAGTGGTTGAAGCTGCTCAGTCGGAGGGGTCCACCAGTGAACAACTGCCAAAGTACTCAGCCCAAGGGGAAGGATGGAGGCCCAAAAAATAATGTTTAAAGGAGATTTGAATCAAATTATTTATATTTTCCTTAATTATAGTTTTAAATACTAACTATTTATGAAAAACAAATGGCCGAACGCCACCGAAAACTTCTTAATCTGTCGACGCTGTAAGGGTTTAAGAAATGTCTGAGAATGGACCCCAAAAAAATGGACGTGACAACTATAACACCAGTACCGGTTAATACCGTATTGGGGGAACAAAACGATCGATACCGGGATCTAGGACTTGTACGATTTATTCCGAAACCGGTATCGGCAATCCAATACGGTATTATGTTGATACCGCACAGCACTACGGCACAACATCCACTCTCAATGACAGCTTGACGGCTTCCTAATTAGTACTGACAATTACTGAATACTGATGCGCATTTACTCCTTCACCAGTGTTGTAACTCAAACACTCATTTTGGTCCTAAATATCCCTACAGAAACCCTGGAACAAGTACCTACGTCAATGCTAATAGCCCCGCTGCCCTGTCCCTACACGAAATAACAAAATGTTTTAAACAACAAATGGACACATGGGACTCGTTTTTTGATAAATGTAATTTTAGAATCGATTAATGAGATCAGAAAATGTATATTATATAGCGAAGTTAACGAGATATATTATTAACGTTGACGTGGTCACGGATGGTCGCTTAGTTGCGAGTGCCAGCTCCTTTCCGAACATCCTGACGTTGGTCCACGGAAATGGAAAGAGTGGCGCTTTCCGTTGCGGGGTCTGGGTGCGGGAACGGTGACGCGGGTGCAATGCGGCCGAGGAGGAGGCGACAGTTGGTGGAGGTGTTGTTTCGATTGCGAGGGTGGTTCAAAGCAGAGGCAGTATTATTATCTGGAAAGGTTCAGGGCAACAGCAGTTGCGAAGCATCAGAAGAAGCACGGGTATAGCAGCAGCTTTCTTGTAGGAGCTAGGGCTGAGCAGGGGTCTTGTCAGGCGTGAGGGCGGTAGGAGCGAGGTGACGTAAGGAGAGAGGCGGTGTGAAGCAACAGATTGGTCGGTCTTGCGAGAGATGGTTCGATGCATGCTTCATGATCTATCACTGGGCGATAGTTCCCCTCCTGACGAAGGGCGAGGACAGTGGAACTTGGCATGCCGTTAGAGTGGGGCATGACTCAGAAAATAACGCAGAAAGAGAGAGGGCAGAAAAAGCTTAAAAAAAAAACTAACAAAAACAGACGGAGGCAGAAAAACAGCTACCTTGACGGGGGATGGCAAACTCTTCCTGCAACTATCCTGCCAGCGTCAGGGGGGTAAACTGGCCGCCGTCTAAACGGCGTCGTACCAGCCCTGACGCTGCCCCTCTCGGGACTAACCCAGACCTATTAAGAGTAGCTGCGGCCCCTCTCCACAGACCTTTCCAGTACCCCTCTAAGGGCCCCCTCATGTAATGGGCCTACGCACCCAACCTTCAGGGTTCGCCTTGGGGTCTGTGAAGCTACTCTAACAAGGGCAGAGGTGCTGGCAGAAACTCGTGAAACACCAGCAGCAAAACTTTCCACGGGTGGGAATGTTTACTGGATAGCGAGGTGAACAACGAGCGAGCCTGCTGCCCGACCGACGGCTCGGGGAAGACTGAAGGTTTGGTAGCGCGGCGCGCGTAGTGTTCCCTACTCATTGAAACATAAGAATATAAGGCGAATTTTGGTGAAGAAGCCGTAAGAAGCCGGCTTCTTGCAGCTTGCGTTTTCTGTTATGGCGGGGCACTTTTAAGAAGCCGGCTTCTTACGGATTGGCCCAGCTGGTCAAGCCGGAAGAAGCTGGAAGAAGCGAGAGCCAGGGCTCGCTTACCACGGCCTCTTCCCGCTTGTTGCCGTGACGTCAGAGATAACAACAAATAGGCGGGAGGGCAGAGATTCTGACACAGTGAGTATCGGCGTAGAAATACTGTAATTACAGATAACAGGACACAAGTAAACACATAGATGTACATTCAGAAGCATGGACATACCTTAAGACCACGAACAAGAATATACAAGGTTAATGACACGACAGGACAACTTTAAAACTGGTGAAAGAATGATCATGTCTTATCAGGCTGACGATAGGGCCTGGCTGCGACGTAGTAGTTTTTGCTGAATTTCACTGATAATATGGCAGAAATTAAGCCTGATTTGTACATTTAGTAGCACGGCTTAACTTTCGGACCACACTAATAGAGCTAAAATGGAATGACATGTGATAGGAGAGCGTCGTCTGGTGAAATCACTTTCTCGAGTCTTTTAACATTAACACAAGACGTTGTTTTTCTAATTTTACTAATTATGCAATCAAAACAGACACGGAAACGTTTCGCTGATTCATTATGCTCCAATTTTGGTTCTTAGAGATCTCTCACACTTGTTTGAGAACGTGAAAATGTTGGAACTCTCGCCGACGGAGACGAGAGTACCATAAACCTTCACCATCATCCGAATTCCACCACAAAACATTGCAAGATATCTAATATGCATTACATTACTGTTGACGGAGATGAACAATATTAATGTGTAGTAATAATTGTAATACTTAAGAGTGCTGATAGGTATTGTGGAAATGACTAGCATTGACGTTGAGGGAAAATCTTAAGAACAGGGCTCCACGGTAAGCTGACCCAAATGTTGCTCTATGTGTTATACTTACTGTCCTTAACACATCTGTTTAGATTTAATGAGTGCCGATCCTTACTTTGCCAACATGGCCGATATTAAAATTCAGGTTCTTGAGAAAACTAAGTCCAGTAGGGTTAGGTTAGGTCAGGTCAGGTTAGTAGTGCACAGCCCGATGGGCTCGAGGGGGGTGCTAGGTTAGGTCTGTAGAGTTTTTGTCATCTTTAGAATAAAGGCTCAACATCTATCTTTCTTCTTCTTATAAGACAACAAGCTTGGGGACAAGGTGGAAACCGGAGTTTTGGGTGGGGAGCACACATATAAGGGAAATATGGCCCGATAAAGTCTAATGAACTAGGGAAATTTCCCTAGTTTTATGGATTTTTTTTGTGGGCCATATTTCCCTTATGTGTGTGCTCCCCCACCCAAAAACCCCGGTTTCCACCATGTCCCCAAGCTTGTTGGCATAAGAAGAAGAAGATAGGGGGTGGAACCCTTGTTCTTAAGATTTACCATATATTATATATATATATATATATATATATATATATATATATATATATATATATATATATATATATATTATATGGTGTATTTCTGTATATTTTGGTTAAATTAGTATGTTTATTGAAAGAAGGATTAATGGCTATTTTTTGGTGTACCTGATTTTATGTTGACATATGATTAATGGTGTAAATGATGTACTACTCGCTTTGACGAACAAATTGGGGAAGGATGCGAGGTATAATTATCCGAGTGATCCGAACTTTTCGCATATAACAAATTGTGGTCGTTATATGAGGTGAAAGTTCCCTATTTCCAACTAATTCCGTGTATCGCGAACTTTGTCCGTTACATCTGACGAAAGTTCGTACACTTACATACATGCAGCCATCACAAATACTACACGAATACAGGGCAATTAAAAAACAATCAGAAACCGTACAACGCATATACTGAACTTATTCGGTAAAAGCACGCATATACCGGACTGGCAGAAAAAGTGTTGAAGGCCGATATTTGTTATATAAAGTCCGTAAAAGCGAGGGTAGTGTGTATACACTAAAATTTGAAAAAGTATACAGGAGCATCAGTGTATATACCTAATACGTTCGGTTTGGTGACATTAAGTAGGATTAGGTTATGGGTCAAGAGTGTTTCTGCATATAGGAAATACAAAGTTATGAAACTAGTTATGAGAAATTGTATTTGTTGAATATGAATGTTAATCGTATTTACTGGCTACTTTGGTTGCAATTATCTGACCAATCAGTATTACACTGGCCCTTTGTGAATTAAAATCTGAGGTTTAAATACATTTTTTATTTTAGTGTATAGTTGGATTATTTGTTTCTGTTATTAATTTTTACTTGTCCTTATAAAACTTCTATAAAGGTACACATCAACAACATACTTTTTATATTATTTGCATTTCCTTGTATATTTACCCTGTTCATCTATAAAGGTGGCAAATATCGGTAAAATTTAGGATGAAACTATGAACATGACTATTGTCATGTATGAACAAACACTCATAATGCTGTCTGTCTCTATTTCCTTTCATGGCAAGGGTTTAATCTGCAATAGTAACACAGTCTATGTTTCAGGTGTGTATGTGCCGGTTGCATGAAGTGTTATCCGACCGAAGATGAAGGAGAAGACTCTGAGAGAAGGAGTGAGAGGGGGAGTAAATAAATAAATAAATATCTTATTTCCATGAAACATGGTTTTACTATCAAACTTACATCACAGATGTTCTATGCAATATAGACTAAAAATGAAACTTCTGAAAGTCACGCAAATAAAAAAAAATACATAAAAAGAAAGTCAAACGAAACATTAAAAGGAAATTAATTATAACATTAAACAATAAGAACTAAGTCACTTCAAATATCTTTAAAATACTACTAACATATGCAACTGCTATTTGATATGGGGAAACAAATTATAGTTCACTTAGGGTCAATTAAAAGTAAATTTATAAGTCACTAGCCGCAAAGCCGCCCTCCGGGCGGACTTTATGGCTAGCTCCTGCGGAGGGCTATTGGTGGACCTTCGGCCCACCACCTGTGTTTGGTGGGCCTTCGGCCCACCAAACATGGACTCTCCAGATAGCCCCTTCTAACTTTCCTGAAATCATGGATGTAGAAATGTATGTATTCCCCCCACCCATTCACTCACCCATTACCCATCACCCCCCACCCATTCACTCACCCATTACCCATCACCCCCCACCCATTCACTCACCCATTACCCATCACCACACACCCATTCACTCACCCATTACCCATCACCCCCCACCTATTATCTCACCCATCACCCATCACCCCCAACCCATCACCCCCCACCCATTCACTCACCCATCACCCCACACCCATTACCCATCACCCCACCCATTCACTCACCCATTACCCATCACTCTACATCAAGGCTTCCTCAATTCTCGCAACCCACTTTTGTTTTCACAATTCTCGCTAATAGGCTGCTAAAAAAAAAGAAAAAAAAGAAGTGATCGGATCATCTCATAAATGGGCTTATGACCTTCCCCTGGTCAACCTGATTCCAAAAATGTGCCATATGAGGTGTTTGCGCCACGGGGGGCGGAACCTATACCACACACACACACACACACACACAGACAGACAGACACACTTTCGCTTATATTATTATAGAAGACTTAAAAGTGTAGACTTCCATAATTAATGATGCATGAAGGCAAATTGTTCCATAGTTAAGGCCTTTGTACAGTGATGGGTCTGGCACCAGTCTGTTCTGGCTCTTGGCACATAAAGGTCTTTTAGCTGCCTTGTTGTACTGGCTGTATTTTCCCTGACAATGGAAAACTAGATACCACTCCGGATACAACCCATTGACAGCCTTATAAACAGCGAAACATTTTTCATAAATATATCTGTCTTTAATTGTTAACCACTTTAACTCTTTTATGATAGGAGTAACGTGATCCTTCTATCTTGCTCCTCCAATAGCTAGTTTAGCTGCAATATTTTGCAGTTTTAAAACACTAAAAAGTAAAGTTGAGAAAAGTATTTGTTGAGTCCCATATACCCATACAGTAATTCATTAAGCTGAGAGAGAGAGAGAGAGAGAGAGAGAGATTAATTTAATGCCAAAAATTAGCCAAGAATGAAAAACAGCCCCCCTATCTTCCAAGCAAAATATAAATCAGCCCAACCCCCAAAGCGGAAAATCCCGGGCACTGGCGGGCAGATGATGGCCAGTTAATGAATCCCTCATTATACCTGACCCTTGCCATCAGGTGCAACAGTTAATAAAAAAATAAGTCACTAATGTGGAACTCGACCCAGCCAGCCCCATATGATGTCCGTAGGTGCCCGCCTCTTTACCTTGCCCTATTAATAGTCCTTGGTTTATGGAGAAAAAAAACATTAATGTGAAGGATATGTGTTGTGATCCATTCACAATATCGTCAGTCAGTTATCGTAACTTATTAATGGCTTTCATTCGACGGTACACTTTCGTCAGTGTGGTTGTTTTGTTTACAGTTATCAGCTGTGAACGCCGAGCGGGCGAGCCTCGAACACTCCTGTCAGCCGTTCTGGCGAGGCACGAAAACGAGAGAGAAGCCGCAAGAAGCCGTAAGAAGCCGGCTTCTTACGGCTTCTCTCACCAAAATTCGCCTATAAGTAAGTAAGGAAGCTACAAGAGGCCGTGAGAACTACACGAGGTAGTACCTGTTACTTAACACTACCTACATCCACCTCTCTTCCCCATCCATGAATTTATCCAGACTCCTTTTAAAGACCTCAATAGACTCCGCATTGACCACCTGACGACTTGTCCATTCCAATCATTCACCACCCTATTTGTGAACCAGTTTCTCCCATTCTCCTTGCCTTCCTTTCTATTAAACTCATATTTGGTCCAAATCTCTCTACAGAAACCATGAAAAGTCCCTAACGTGTCCCTGCGTGCAAGGCCAATATCCCCGCGCCTGTCCCTACACGATATTTAAAAAATGTTAAAACAAGAAATGCACATAGCACGTTTTATATAAAGTGCAACTTTAGGGACCAGCTTAATGATGATCAGAAAATGTATATTATATAACGAGTGAAACATTGACCTGCCTAGTATTCTTCACTTAGAATATAAATAGCAGGAAAGAGGAGACTAAATAAAAGAAAAGAAAAGAGAAAGAGGAGGATATATATATATATATATATTATATATATATATAATATTATATATATATATATATCTATATATATATATATATATATATATATATCTATATTCCATATATATATATATATATATATATATATATATATATATATATATATATATTATATATATATATGATATATATATAATATATATATATATATATATATATATTCCATATATATTCCAGTGAATACAGTGAGTATGTATTATTCCAGTGGTGATTCATTTTGAAAAAATATTGACGGCTGGCCCGCATGTTGGTTCGCCACAGTAGATTGTAACAAGTAAGGTTCGGAGGTCAGGAGCATGCCAGCAATCAACACTGGTCCGGCCACCAGTGAGCAGCTTGGTAACAAAGTAAGGGTCGGGAGGTAAAAGGAGCAATGCCAGCCCCCAAAACACTCTTGGTCCGGCCCCCAGCTGAGCAGTTTGGGAACAAGTAATGGCGGGGAGGTACAGGGAGATTCCAGCATCAAAAACTCTTGGTCCGGGCCCACCAGCGGAGCACCCTTGAAACCCATTAATGGTTGGGAGGTCGGCGAAATGACAGCTTTCAACCCCAAACCCTAAACAGTAGCAAATTTTTTTTCCTTTCACAGAGGAGGCCCGGGTTTCGGGGAAGGGGTTCCCTTTTAAAAGCTGAGATCTCTTTAAAAACAAATTTTTAAATTTAAAATTTTTCAGCAATTTAAAAACATTTTTCCTTTTTGGGTCCCAAGGGCACGTTTTCGGTGCAAGATTTTTTTTTTGGGAATATCTATTGCCAGGGACAACTGCAAAGAATTATCTGGAAGTTTTTGAAAATCATTTTTTTAAAACTAAATTTTTTAAAAACTGATTTGCACCGTCATTTTCAAAAATAGCAATTGCAAAAATACCGCCGCACGATCGATTGGTTCCTTTGTTTGTTACTTTTAACAAAAAATGTTTTTAAACGAAAAGGCTTTTAAATTTTTTTGGTTTTTTTTTGGGTTGAAGATGAATAGCATATTTTTTATTTTGCTTTCCCCTCCATCCTTTACGGGAAAAATGAAATTGAGAAATACATGGTCAGGTGTTGAAGTGAAAGAGAGGGAAAAATTAACTTAGCAGAAAGAATGGACCAGCCCGGGAAGAGAAGAAAAAAAGAGGTAGAAGAACCAAAAATACTTGGGGGACATTTTTCCAAAAAACTCTTTAACATTTTTGAAAAAATTTTGGGGGAAATTGGTCTGGGGAAGGCTGCAGATGACAAGCAGTTCTATCTAAAAGGCTACATAAAAAGAAATTTCTTTTAAAATAATTAAATTTCTTTCCAGAAACCACGACCTTTCATACTCTCTCTTTTCTCTCCTTCTCTCTCTCTCTCTCTTTTCCTCTCTCTCTCTCTCTCTCCTCCCCAAAAAAAAAACCCCTTTGCCCCTTTCATGTGTTTTACCTTCCGCTGTAGAAAACATATAGTCGCCACCTGCACTAAGGTCCCCAGGCGCCATTATTACAAAATTATAGCATCACTACTGATGTGTCGGGTGAATGAAGATGATACACAGTAGTTTATATCATGCCTGTATAATTTTACCCTTTTTTGGGGTTGTTTTAAAATTTGTATTTGCAAGTATAGAGGGGTTTTAAAATTTTTCCCTAATCTTTTTTTTTTTCGCGGGGCCGAGGGGAGGGCCCGGGGGGGAAAATCAGAACATAAACACTAATTGGCGACTTTTTTTGTGGGTCGCCATTTGGGGGGATATTTTGTAATTTTTTCCTTATACCCATAATAGGGAAACAGATAAAGACACAAAATGACACAAACTCTGCAAAATAGAAATTTTAAACTTTCCTAAAAAATTCAGGGATGTATAAATGAAAGTTTTTAACGCCAAAAGGACTTTTCCTTTTTTTTTTTTATTTTTGGGAAAAAAAATTTTCCCATTTTTGGTTTTTAGCGCCTTTTAGGGATAAATGAGGCTTTGGGGACAACTATGGAAAAACTAGTTTTTCTCGAAAAACCCTTCTTTCGTATCGGGGTTTTAAAAGGGCCCCTTTTAGGCCCCCCCCGCCGCCCCCCCCACCCCCGTCACGACGCGCAAGCGCACCACCTTCACTCGTATAGGTTCATATGATTTTAAATATAGATATATAGATTTTTATAGTATAGGTTAGGATGAAAACCAGTACAAGTCGGAGGATTTTAGACATCGGGAACACCAACCTTGGTTACAATAAGTGGGGTGGGGGCCCCATGACACCCGCCCCGCGAGTGCTAATAGCCTCTTTGGGAGGGGGGGGACCGGGGCCCCCAAAATGCTCTCAAAGAGATGACAGGAGGGAAAATAACATGAAAAAAAAGATAAAAAAAATGATGACCTCCCAATGACTTTTTGGGGGAAAAGGGGCCCCCACTCAAAACCGTTTTTTTGAAAAAAAAAAAAAAACACTCTAAAAAAACTAAGAACCTATTTCAAAATGGTTTTGTTTCAACCAAAACAACCCAAAAAAACAGGGGCTAAAAAACTCCCCGAGGCTAAATATTTAAATAAAAAAATAAAATATTACTCTACCAAAAAAAAAAGAAAAAAAAAACAAAAAATTTCCCCCCCCCCCCCAAAAAGATTAAAAAAATATTTTTGAGAATTTGTTTGAGATCAAATTTTTAGACAAATACAAAATAAAATATTTAAACCCGATAAGAACAGTAAAGTAGTGTCCGTTCCCAAAAAAGTTCCCCCCCAAAAAAAAAAAAAGGGTATTTTTTAAGAAAAAAAAATTAAATTTTGCGAAAAAAAGTCTGCTGTTTACCTTTCAACCCTTATAAAGAATCATGTATTAACCCACATAGGGCTACAAAACCCTTTTTTTACCCCGATATCATGAATTAAACCCCCACTATTTTTTAAACCTTTACACAGATATCATGATATTAATACATATTTTCTACAACCCTTTTTCACAATATCAATTTTATAAATTTCCTAAAACTAAATTTTCTACAAACCTTTTTCACAGATATCAGATTTTTACCAAAACTAGTTTTACAACCTTTATCCAGGAAAATATGGGTATACCTTTCCCCTATTGGGCTACAACCTTTATACAGATATAAAGATATTTTAAACCCACCCCTATTGTCTACCCAAACCCTTTTTTTACCGAACATGGGTAATACCTACATATTTCTACAAAACCTTTTTCACAGAATCATGATATTACCAACATTTTCTACAACCTTTATCACAGATTTTTCATGATATTTCCTAACCCCTATTGTCTTTTTCACCCTTTTTTCAAGATATCTGATATTTCCTTTCACTATTGTTAAAACCTTTTTTCACAGGTTCATGATATTAAACCCACACTATTTCTACAAACCCTTTTTAAAAAATATTTTGATATTACCTACACTATGGGACAACCTTTATCAAAAAGATATCAGATATTACCTACCCCTATTTTCTACAAAACCCTTTTTCACAGATATTTATGATTTTTACCACACTATTGTTTTACAACCTTTTTCAAAGATATCATGATATTTCCTACACTATTGCTACAACCTTTATTCCCCAGATTCATGATATTAACCACACTATTGTTTTTAAAAAACCCTTTTTCAAGGGTATTTTAAAGATTTTAAAACCCCCCACATTGTCTACAACCTTTTTCACAGATATCATGAAATTATTCCCACACTATTTTCTACAACCTTTATCAAAGAATCCCGGGTATTACCCCACCCCTATTGTTTTACAACCTTTTATCACAGATATCATGATATTACCCACACATTGGGCTACCAAAACCCCTTTTTTTACAGATATCATGATATTTCCACCCTATTGGGGTACAACCTTTATCACAGATATCAGGGTATTACCCCACCCCTATGTCTACAACCTTTTTCACCGATATCTGATTTTTACCTACACTATTGTCTCAACCCCTTTTTCACAGATAAACATGATATTTTCCAGACTAGGGGTTTCCAAAACCTTTACACCCGATATCATGATATTTCCTTTCACATTGTCTACAACCTTTTTCACAGATATCATGATATTACCTACACATTGTTTTACAACCTTTATCACCCGATATCATGATATTTCCTAGACCCATTGTGTAAACCCTTTATCCCCCGAAAATTTAGATATTAAACCCACACTTTTTGTCTACAACCTTTATCACAGAAAATTTATGATATTTCCTTTCACTATTGTCAAAAAACCCCTTTTTCCCCAGATTATGTATTACCTTAAAACTATTGTCTACAACCTTTTTCACAGATAAACCCTGTATTACCTACACTATTTTTCTAAAAACCCTTTAAACACAGATATCATGATATTTCCACACTATTTTTAACCCAAACCTTTAAACACAGATATCATGATATTAACCCACACTATGGGCTACAAAACCCTTTTTAAAAGAAAATGATATTACCACACTATTTTCTACAAATTACCTCATTTCCAAAATTTTGACCCCAAAATTGGGGAAACCCCCCCCAAGGCTACCGTACGTCTGGACATCGAAAAAAAACGCTGCCCGGGGACTTTAGTGTTTTTCACGGTAGACTATAGTATATATAATATATAATATATTAATTTAAAATAATATATAAAAAAAAGAGAAAAAGAGAGAGAGGGAAGAGGGGGAGAGAGAAAAGACGAGAGGGGAGAAGAGAGAGAGAAAGGAAAGGGGGAGAGAGGGAGGGGGGGAGAGAGAGAGAGAGGGGGAGGAAAAGAGGGGAGAATTGGGGGAGATGAGGAAAGGGGGAGGAAGAGAAAGCTATTAATTTAAATGAAATTTATACTGCAAATTTTATATAATCAAGAAACAGCGTAAAAATGAAAAATTTTTACTAAAAAATTTTTCAAAATTTGGTTTGGTATCTGTTTTAACCCTGATAAAATGAAAATTTCCCTTTTGTAGAGGGAGAGCACTTACTCATTTGACAGGGGCACACATAACGTAAGATGAATTTTGCAGGTCAAAACCCGTTGCCGCTAGAGGGAGCCCATTTGGGGAGGGCCCGTTTAGGCGCTTTCTGGCCAAATTGGGCACCTAAGGGATTTTGGTTTCCCCCTATAACCTCAAGGGCCGGAAAAACAAAACCCCCCTTTCCCCGAAGCTAACAATCTACAGGGTTTTGCCCTTTGTAAGGGCCTAAAAAGGCTTATAAAAACCCAAAACAGTGTCATGTTTTGTTAAAAGTTTTTGATTAAAAATTGCCCAAAGTTAAACCCTTTATTCCCTTAAAGAACACACGGCATTCAGCCTTACGCGTTTTGGGAGGGGTAAAACCCCCCTTTGGGCTCCCCTCCTTCCCCCACGCCACTGCTTTGGGCCTCCAATACGGGATCCTAAAAATTGGTGAGGTTTGGGTTTAAACTCTTGGGGTTATTTTCCCCCCCCGCACTATAATAAAGTAAAAATAAGTCCCCTAAAAGTTTTGGGCAATAGAAGACTTTCTACTCAGAATTGGGATAGTCTTTCAGGTTTTCCCCAAAAAGGTGGGCATTTTCCAAGTATTACCCCCTGGATTTTAAAAAACTATTTGACATTAAAAACATTTTCCCAAACTATTCCCGAAAACCCCGGGGAACAATTTTTGGGGGGGGGGGATAGGCCACCATGGAACCATGGCGACCTGGGGAAAAATCCCCTCCAAAAGCTTTCCCCAATTTCCTCACCACCTTTTCTCCCCTCCACTTGGGTCAAACCCCTGCACGTCCATGCCTTACCTCACCTGGCACTTCCACTTTAACAAAATCCCCCCCAATGCCTCACCAACCCTTTCTCCTCTTCACGTGCCCCAAAAACCCCCTCAATCTCCTTTCTTTTCACCAAATGTTAAATCAGCTTTCCTTCCCAAACCACATTTTTTTGCCAACCCCTTTTTCCGGGGGCACTTATCTCTCCCCTGTGATGATCCCAGTCATACTTTAAAAACTCTCCGATCACCAAAACCAAAACCCAACCCCAAACCTCCAACTTTTTCGTCAAAAACCCCTGTCTCAGAAACCCTTACAGCCAAAGTTTACCAGCATTTCCCGGGGGTCTCTGCCCCCCATTTCCCCGCTATTTTTCCCGTCACCAAAAATAAAAAAAACGGGGTTTTACTTTTTCTATTTCATCCCCATTTTAAATTCTAGAGATGCACCCCTTCTTCTGGCGAGCCCCTCTGTTTATTTTCTTATACACACTGGACACCAAAAAAACGACCCCTTTATTTAGGGTTTTTTAATCCCCAACATCTTTTATGGCACCTTGAAAATTTCCCTTTAACGAATAGTTTGCTTTCCTTTCTCCCCCTTTCCCCAAACGCCAAAAACCCGGGCACTGAAGCGCCCTTGGTTTTCCCCCAAAAAACCCGTGAAGGGGGGGGGGGTCCCCCGTGACAATATGAAAAAAAATATTTTAAAATACATATTTTAAGTTTTCCCAGGGTTTTATGGGGAAACCCCCCCCCCCCCCCTGTTTTTTGGCTTTTTGAATGGGGAAATATTTTTAGTCGGACATTTTTTTAAAATTTCCCTAGCGAGGGGGGATTTTTAAAATTTTAAAAAATTTTTTAAAAAAAAAAAAAAAAAAACAAAAAAAATTTTTAGGGGTTTAAATTTTTTTAATATCCAAAAAATAAGCCTTTAAAAAAAACAACAAAAAACAAAACAATCTTCAGGGGTGAAGTTTGTTACCCCGGTAACAATTCTGGAAAAAAATTTGGATATGAAAAGTGCCACTGTTCAAAAACCCCTGGTTTTGGCCCGGGAAAGGGGTTTAATTTCCCCAAAAAGGGCCCGGGGCCCAAAAGGGGAAAAAGAGAGAATGGAAAAACCCAAAAAACACAATAAACAAGAAGAGGCCCAAGGGCAGACCAAGGAGTTTCCCGGCAAAAGCCAGGCCCCCTGGGACTGTTGCGGGGAAACCTTTCCCCCATGAGGGGCGTGGCCCCCTGACCAAAACCCCCGCCTTGGAGCCATTTTAATTTTAATTTCCTTTATTTAAGGGGGGGCAAAGGGGCAGATCCCTTTTTTGATGGGATTAAAATGTGATTTCGATCCCCTAACATGCAAAATTTCAAGTAGCAGGACAGGGACGTGCCCTTTACTGCCAAACGCAGAAACCCTTTTGCAAAACTTTTTAAAACGCGTTTTTCTCAAAAAAAGTATAAAATGAACATAAAATTCATCTCCTCTTTGGTTTTTGGCAGATTTCACTTAAAAATTTAAGACACCAAAAAAAAAATTCGGAAAAAAAAAATCCCGGGGTTTTGAAAAAATATTTGTTTTTAAAATCTTTTGTTTTGATTTCATTTGGGGAAAAAATTTTCCTTTTAAAATTTTTTTTTTTTTTTTTTTTTTCAATTTTAAAAAAAAAAAAACGAAAAATATTTTTCAAAAATTCTCAGAAAAAAATTGTTGTAATAAAAAATTTTTAACACAGGCTGTGCACAAAAGGGAAATCGGTCCAAAAAAAAAGGGTTTTGAAAAAGATGCCCAAATTAAAAAATTTCAAAAAAAACTGACAAAAAAAAGCTCTTTAATTTTTTTTTAAAATTTTTTTCCTTCCTCTGACGTTTTCAATGTTCATGTGAAACAAGGCTACTTAGTCCATGAGCCAAGACCCAAATTTTTTGGATATCGGTCCCACCCGGGGTGACAAATTTTCCTTGGGGTTTTTTTAGTTGCTACATGTTTTATTTTATGTTTTGATATTACCCTTGCACACGGGTAGTTTTAATGGTCGTTCCCCCTTTTTGAATAAACCCCTCCCGAAAATTCAAAATTTTTTTAAAAAATGCAAATTTGGGGACAGGAATCCCAAAATGTCACAAAAATAATATGTAATTTCCATTTAATCAAGCCCCTGTAAATACACACTAGCTGCCATGGGCTTGTACTTACTATTATGGAAATTAATCCTCCTCAATATCATCTACGTCAGACTGGGAAATCTACTGTTGTCTCCCCGGCTCTTTTCAATCCTTGTTCGCATGTCGTAACCTGCAATGTCCGTACACTTCAGCCATTCTGAGGCGTGCCTTGGGGAGTTCGCTGCCGCACACATTTGAGGACAGTACTGCATAACACATCTGGCTGGGACCCGCATCCGTTGCAGCAAGTTTTGCCGTCCCATCTGTCATCCAGCCCCCAGTCTGTTGGTTCGAAAACAAATGGCGGGCTCTGCAGACTTCTCCTCCAGACGCAGCCTGGTAGTTTGCACGTAGTGCAGCATGAAGAGGCAGTCCTCCAAGGGGGGGTTTGACTTTCCACCTCCCACGTCTCGCACAGAACCTCATACCGAAGCTTGTTCACCTCGTTGTGTGGGTAGAGGGCGGAACATGGGCAGGTGATTTCCTGTAGCTTTCTCAAAGATTTCGGAACACTTCCCTGACCCCAATTTTAGGGGAAAGCTCCTGGTAGTCTTGTCCACTTCCCCTGCTTGATTGCGTCATTTCCCCCGGCCAGCGAATGCACGCGGACACAGCCTGAAAAGGGCAGCATACCAAAAAGAATCACAACGCTCCTCCCATGAAAACGGCTCTGGGGTGAATCCGGGAAAATCTTGTGGGTTCTTCTCCCGCACTTCGGGAACAGGTGGGTGGGACTTGTGGCCTCCCCAAAAAAACCGGGACCATGACGTCTTATCCTTCCCGTATGATGACAGACTTTGTACCCAATTTGCTGCATAAAGTGCAGGAGAAGGGGCGTTGTTTCTTCTTCTTGATTTTGACTTAATCAGGGCCTTTTCCCACGCTCTTTGGTGATCTTGAAGCGAGCTGCTCACATTGACATACAGCTTTCCCCTCGAGCTTCTCCCTGGCTGTGGTTTTTTCCATTCTTCACCGGGAAACTTGTGAACTTGCCTTTTTGGGGGAAAACCCGAGAAACTTTCTCCACTGCGGATGTTGGCCCGGTTTTTAAATGTTCTTGAAATGGATCCCTGTGCCTGAAACTTCTGTTGGCCGTTCTGCTTTTTTGATGGATGTCTTTGTAGACTAAAACACAACAAAATGCGCCTGCTCTTAGCCCCCTCAGGGACAACGTGACTCGTGCTGTGCCTGAAAGCTGTAAAAATGTTGTCGTTTCCCTTCAGTTTTGGACCAGGCTCACCCATAAATTAGGGGAGCAGAGGGCTGGGGGAACCTCTGCAGGAAAAAACATTCCCTCCAACTCCCTTGCTAGGGCAGCCTTGTTGGTCTTGCGGAAAAGCCATCACCGCGGGCAAGTCCCCCAATGAAAAAGGCCCCAGGGGATACCAAGACATCATCTTTTTTGGTTTTCGTTCTCAGAAAACAAGGATCTCGGGCCCCAAAATATTTTTCCTGTCCGCCTTAAAGATAGCCCCCCTTGATGGCCTTGTGAGCGGGGCTTCATTCTGATGTTAGTGAAGTTCTCAGTTTCGTCTTCGTCATCGTGTCATGAAACTGTATAGTTGGCGTATGGCTCCGGGGCCTTTTTCCTTTGAAGGCTTGATAGCATCCTCTCCTATTCTGTACCCCCCTAAAAGGTTTTTTGGCAACTTCTGGTGTGCTGTAGTCGCAGTTGACAAACTGAAAAGATTCCTTGCTCGCGTTGAAGGGTTCCCCACTGGTCTCCTCGTTGAACAAAAGATTGGACAGGGCCCTCATCCTTCTAATCCGGGGCATCTGTGTCTGGGTGGCTAAATCAGTATACTTTTGGCCCTACTACCGGGCCCCTGAGCTCCTAAAGTATTGCTGCGATCCCATGTCAGGTAGTACCGGGCGACACTCCACCTTTCAGGCTGAAGCCTTTTGGCCCCCCGGGTTCGGGGTGTCTTTGTTGATCGTCTCTTCGATGGTCGGGTCCCAGGAATCCGTAAAAAGGGGAATTCTTGCTACCGATCTGGACCAAAAAGCCACCTTGCATGAAGTGTTCATGGACTCTGGGTGTTTTTAAAGGGCAGTCGAGAATCATGGCATAGTACAGGTCAGGAAACGGGGATAGTTTCCCCCTTGTCATAGGCAAAACCCCACGGTATCATCGTCGGATTGTCCTAGGTGAAGCATCCAGTTGCCCTTTTCTGGAGGCTCGAACCAGGTCCCATGATCTCAAACCCTTCCAGGGATACATCCCAAGCTGAGAGGTTGTTTCATTCTTAGGGGGTAAAATAAAATTTGGGAAAAGCTTCAGGTATGGTGCATGATTCACTCTCCCTCAGCTCTTTAAAGGGGTTCCCTGAGACACATTTTGTGGAAGCTGTTGAGTTCTTAGTGTTCCACCCGATGGTGTATGTCCCTTGAATGGGGTTTTCTTCTAGCCATGGGAAGGAACCTTCCATGCAAACCTAAACAGTGCTTCAAAACCCAGCTTGTGCAGTCTCATCTCTGTTGTACCTCCGGGGCCCTCCATCACCCCTGACACTGATCCTTTTGCGATGGGAACCTATTCCACCACAAAATCCTAAGACCTGCATCCCGAAACCTCTTTTCCCTATGGTGGAAGGGGGATTGCAGATTTTGGAAGGACGCCCATCCTATGATAATTCTTGAAATTCTCTTGTTTTTCCCGAGAAACCCCGGCACTTTTGGATAGAGTGCTTGATCAAACACGCACACAATCTTGTTAAAGCTGTAAAGGATGCATATGGATCGTTTGCTCCAAGACTTCATTAAAAGGTGGGCTTTCTGTTGCGGGGGCTTGAAGTGGCAGGGAGCTTCAGTGTCCTGGCCACTCAAATTTTCTGCGGATTTTTTAGTTGAACCCATCCAACTGCTGTGGGCTGGTTTCATGGTCTGCATTCGAGTAAGAAGCCCAAATGGTTCTGGTCTTTGAATCCTGGGCCTCTTTTGGGATGTCGCAACGCTCTCTCCCGGGTGGCCCCGCCCCCCGCCCAACATTTTTATTGGCAGAATTGTGCGGTCGAGTGATGCTTCTTACTTGGACTTGTAATCCTTGGGAGGACCCTTTCTGGCACAGAGCCTCAAACCCGGAAAATGGCAGCAATGCCATTGACTCTGTGAGAAGACCCGCTCCACTTAGTGTCTCTCAGTCGGTCGAGTTATCCCAGGCCAGGGTTTTGAACACACCAGGGGAATTTTGCTGGGAGGGAATTTCATCCTTTGAACTTCCCGCTTCTGGATACAAAGGGCTGTATCGATCTCCTCAAAAATTTAGTAGACCACAGGCCCAAAACGATTTAGATTCGGATCAGTTCTGTGTTTCCTGTCAAAAAACCCTTTACACTTGGGGCGCAGTACGTGCTTGGGGGCTTTTTCTTTTCCACTGGGAACAGCAAAAACCAAGCACTGCCGAAATGTGGCAAGACGTTGAGTCTTTCAGAGGGATTTTACACTCACCCTCTCCGTCGCGGGGGTCAGGGAAATTTTGTGACTGCTGCAGGAATAAAATTCTGATCTGTATCGGGAGGCCATGGCTGATCACTCTTTTTTATTTATCTCATTCCCCGCGCTTTCCGCTTTTTGGTTTAAATATCTTCAGAGTTGCTGCTCTTTCTTCTTTCAGATCTTTTGTCTTTTGTGTGCTTGTCGGGCAAGGTCGTCCATTGAGAGGGGTGCTGGATAGATTTTAAACTTTTCCTTTCTCATCTGGGACAAAACGTAGTGATTCCCCCCAAAATCGGTTTCAATTTTTTGGGGAAATGTTTCTTTGTCGCTGGTTTCAGTTGGATATACCACGGGGCTCATGGATCTTCAAGCCCCAATGTGAGGTTTATCATAGGCAAACCCCGGGTTGGGGGAAAAAATTTAGTCCTATTACAAGAAGAGTTTCCCCGAGGGGTTCTATCTCAGCCTCTTCGTAGCGGCTCCCTCCTTTTTTTCCTGATTTTCACCTGCCCACCAGACCTGGCGGCCGCTGGGAATTATCTTTTTTGAAAATTTTTTAGCACACTTGTGGTAGTGACCCCTCAGCCCCCAAGGTCTCGCTAATAAACCAAAGGTTCTCTGGTTTAGTTTCCTTTTGCTGCTCTGCGGATTTCTCACTGCTCGTATCAACACACTGGTGATGGCTCCCTTTCTTTGCTGCTTTTTATGTACTTCTTGACTTCTCGCAGAAGAGACATACTTTGGCATACACCTGCAGTACTAGGGGCATCCCTTTAGCCCTCCTCCTGGGGTCACGCTTGCTGATTCTATCTTGACACCCTTGGGAAAGGGGTAGAACCATGACTTCTTATTGTAAAAAGGGCTACGACATTTACGGTGAAATGTATGTGTGGGGATTTCTCCTTCTTCAAAGGGCCCTTGGGTGCTTCCAGGGGGATCATGCTGCCCGTCTCTGCAGCCCTAGCAATGTGTTCCAGGAGTCCAAATCCTGTGGTGACACCAAGCTCGCTGTCATCATCAGAGCAGTGGATATCACATCCGGCTCTCTTCCCCGCTTGGTTGCATCATGCCGTCGACACAGCCCACACACCTGCAAAAAAAAAATCACCATTAAACATTACATAACAAAAAAAACAAAAACATTTTTCATGGAAACCATTCTACATATGTTTGCTCCTTCCCAAAAATAAAATTTTCCCCCAAATATCACAAAAAAATCACCAAAAAATGAAATAAAACCCAAATATGGGGAAACTTGAATAACATCGGACTAACTCTTTTAAAATCAAAATTTGCCAAGAGTGTTAGAATATTTTTTCAAATTTTTTCCCATATTTTGGGATTTATTCCAGATTTATGGGAAAAAACCCCCAAATTAAATTTTTTTAGGTAAATCCCCCAAAAATTAGGAAATTTAAAAATACCTAGGAACACTCTGGGAGAGAATCAAAATTCTACATAGGGTCCAAAGTTTCGCAACGACGGTGATTGTTTTAAAAAAATGGGGAAAACCCCGACGTCACGCTGAAAACTTTTTTTAGGGGTACACCGGGGCCCCACCGGATTAACCCTTGGGATCGCCCGTGACGTCACACCATGAGGACCGCGCGCTCGACCGCTCCGTCCCGTACGGGTTATTTTCTCGTTCAGCTCTTATTTAGTCTTTTTAATCTGAACCCCTGTCTTATCATCAATGGTGGTGGGGGTATTTTTTGGTTGTTGTTGTTGTTGGGGGTAGTGGTGGGGGGGGGGGGTGGGGGTGGGGGTGGTGGTGTAGAGGGGTGTGGGGTGGTAGGGTGGTGCTGGTGGTGTTGTGGGGGTGGGGGGTAGGGTTTTTTGTGGGGTGGTGGTTTTGGGGGGGTGGGGTGTTATTGGGGTGGGGGTTTTTGGTGTGGTAGGGTGGGTTTGTGGTGGGGGTGGTGTGTGGTGGTGGGGGGTATTGTTGTGGGGGTGGTGGTAGAGGTGGTGGTGGGGTGGGGGTTTTGGGGTAGGGTGGGTGGTGGTGGGGGTTTGTGGAGAGGGGGTGGGGGTTGGTGGTGGGGGTGGTGTGGGGTGGTGGTGGGGGGTTTTTAAAGTTTAAAGAGACCTTTAAATAACCCATCGCTATAGATTTCAAGAAACCCTTGGGCTGGAAAAGAAAGCCCTAATTGAATCCAAAAAGTTCAGGATAATCCACAATAATTGACGTATAAGTGACTATACCAAAATGAAAAGACCATCCTGTATCTAAACAATGAATCAAAACAAAATGGATGTCACCAGGGGAAAAGGGAAAGGGTTTGCAATGGTTAAACATCACTGTTCTTAATGAAACATATATCATCATCCACACCTGAACCAAAAAATATTGGATTAAAGATGAGACCTGCTTTATCCCTGCATTTTTTTATGCGATGATGGCCTTATTTTGCACAAAGTGAATAGGTGCCCTAAACATGCTGACACCATCTTAGCAGAAAGAGCAAGTAAAAACAGTCAACATTTATTTAAAAGGCAAATACCACATATCCCAACTTGGTATAGACACAACACAAAATTTTACAATTAAAAAATTTAAAAGCATGATACCAAAAATGGAAAGCAGAATACTTGAAAAAGAGACATTTTAACTTTACGAACAACAAAACACACATAAAAAAAAGATTTTATATAAATGATGAATCCACTACAACTTTGAAAGATGCAGAAAATAACTGAAACTAACTAAACTACGGGAACAGACACACCCTGGGGGAACACAGATGCACCAATGAACCCTGGACGCGGAAACTTTAGAACCTTCCTATTACAGTGCAGGAATATAAAGACATAAAAAAAACACTTAAATTTTCTACAAGACAAACCGAAAAATGTTTAAAAAACTTGCAACATTTTACTCCTACAGTTTAACGGGATGCAATGGAAAACAAATTTTGTTACTGAGTGGAAAAAAAAGGAAACGAAAGAACTTGATTAGCAAGAAAGAAACCCAAACATTTCAAAGAGCATTCACAAGTATAAGCAAAAAAAAGGGGGTGATCAAGAAACAAACCAAAAACACTTAAAAAATCAAAAAAAATCACCGCTACTAAGTGTTACCCCCACACTTCATCGAATTCTAGTATGGATACCAATGGATAATTTGTAAATGTAATTTCTTTTATATCCCATTCTTTCAGAGGCTGCTGGGGATCGTGGGGAATGTGGGTCCTTATTTTGTGGGAGAATTTTGTCAAAGCGCGAAATCCTGTAGACCCCCCATATTTCACTGGTTTTACAGCATAAATGCTGCCCTAAACATGTTACAGGTACTCTGAGATACATATTTTTTATGAATAGTTGATGCACTTTGGGATTCAGACAAAAAATTTTTAACCTAAAAATACACCGAAAAGGCTTTTTCTTTTTACGTGAATATTTTAGTCTTTGGGAAAATTTTTACTTGTAAGTGTTTTCATGGAAAGCTAGTGCCTCTATGTGGCTTGTAAAATGTATCAGGGCAGCGTTAATCGTATAACCCGTGAAATAAAGAGGTGAAAGGGGGGGGTCTACAGGATTTCGCTCTGACAAAATTTCCGAAACCCCACTTCGTGAACCACATTCTTCACGAGTCCCGCTGCAATCCTCATTGTTCAAAAAAAATTGTCAGCCAAACAGCATGATCCCCCTAGCTGTGCGGAGGGGAAATTTTGAACGAAAACACAAACCAATGATAATTCTCAAAATATTGTAATATTTGTTGTGACATGCATCCGCCATTTGTAATGCTACAAACATTTCGTTTTGTATGCCTTATAAGTATGCTAGATAGCTAGACTTACCGCTCACTTCTTTCATTTTCTAATAAGCTACTACAAAAATACAAAGATCATAGACTCACCCCGTCTGGGGCCCTCGGTGAAAAAATTGTCCCCTTTGATCTGACCCCTGGGTGGCAACACCCTTTTCTCTTGGGAAAAAAGTATACTCACTCGGGCGTTTTCTGTAGTTTCCCCTTGGGAATTGGGCACACAGCCAAGGACGGCATCTTGCTGGGAACTTTGAAAAATAGCTCCTGCCGTAACAAAAACAAAATGATACAAATACGCCAATCACCCCCCTGCCGCCTTTGTATGTAGCCCCAATAGACTGAGCCGGGCATCGGTGTCGCGCGCGGGGGATCCCCAGCTGGGCGTCACAGCCTTTTTACCCGGGGATGTAAAAGGCCTTTTCTCTCGGTGGTCTCGGGAGACCCCCATTGCTCAAAAAATCAGACTAAGCTACCAGGCGGGGAAAGGGTATCATATCTTTAAAGTATTTTCAGTCCCCCTATAAACATTTTTGTACCCTTCGTTTTTCACCCAGGTGGTACCGAATCTGGCCTGGCTCTGGACTAATAAAACGCATGGCCGCGGGCACTAACCGAGCTTATTTCATTGTTTTTTTTCCACCTTTTGGGTTCTTTTTTAAGGTTTTCCTGTTAATGGAGGGGGAATTTGGCCTTCTTTTTACCCTTAGCACCCAGATGCAGGGGCCCGGGTTTCGTGTAAATTGGACTTAATTATATAAGACAATCGCCACATTGCTACCTTCGTCGTCTTTCTGTAGCTCTGCCCCGGGGATCAAACGGTTCTAAATGTTTTTACTTTACCCAATCATGTTTTCTGATTTTTGTTAGAATATTACATAAATTACAGTGATTAATATTGAAATTTTTATGGTACTAATTTGGTCAAGTACTGAAATTGGGAGTAAAAACGATTATATTAATGCTGCAAGGAAATAATCAAAGAGTTCTTAAGAAAAAATACAAAATATTACTAAAGAGATTAAAAAACTTTTAGAGAGAAGCAAAAGGGGAAGAGAGAGAGAGAGAGAGAAAAGGAGAGAGAGAGAGAGAGAGAGGAGGAGAGGAGAAGAAGAGGAGAGAGAGAGAGAGAAGAAGAGAGGGGAGGAGAAGAAGGAGAGAGAGGAGAAAAAAAAAAAAATGAGAGCGGAGAGGGGGGGGGGGCAGAGAAAAGCAACACCCCCCTAAAAAATATATGAAAATACTAGAAATTCAACAGTATTGAAAAAAACCCCCCCAAAAGGGATACAAAAATTATAAAATAAAAAACAAAAATTTAAAAAAAAAATGAAAAACTAAACTAAAAAGCGCTATGGTTGGAGCGAATTTAATCAAACGAATAATAAATAGATCAGAGAAATATAATAAAAAAAAAAAAAAAAAAAAAAAAAATTGACATTACATAAAAAAATAAAAAATCCATGCGAAAGATCCGGCAACAAAAATGATAAAACTCTGAAAACACTAAAAATACAGATCAAAGGAAAGAGAAAAACAGAAATAAATATTAAGAAGAAGATTAAAAAGAGATGTAGAAAAGAGGAATTAAAAAAAGGAACAAAAAATTGAGTTTGATAATCATGATACGAAAGCAATATAAAAATTAATATAACAATGAAAAACTATGGATCTCTCTCTCTCTCTCTCTCTCACTCTTTTTTTTCTCTCTCTCTCTCTCTCTCTCTCTCTCTCTCTCTCTCTCTCTCTCTCTCTCTCTCTCTCTCTCTCTCTCTCTCTCTCTCTCTCTCTCTCTCTCTCTCCACGGGGCATATTTCTATTTCTATTTTAATGGAAAGAGAGGAAGTGACCAGGAAGCGGTGCATCGGGGAGAGAGAGGAGAGAAGGAGGGAGAGAGGAGAGAGAGGAGAGAGAGGAGAGGAGAGAGAGAGAGAGAGAGAGAGAGAAGAGAGAGAGGAGAGAGAGAGAGAGAGAAGTGTGTTAACGATACCACAATATAACTGGGAGGGGAAGACAAGCGAGGGGAAAATGGATAGGGGAGGAGCGGTAGGGTGAAAACGAAGATAGGTAAGAGCGAGGGGAAAGTGACGGGGGGAGGGAAGGGAGGAGAGAGAGGAGAGGAAAAGGGAGAGAGGGATGAGAACAGAGGGCAGGTTAATGCTTAATAAATAACTGCAGTGGAGGAGAGAGAGAGGGAGATGGAAGAGAGAGAGAGAGAGAGACGAGAGAGAGAGAAGAGAGAGAGAGAGAGAGAGAGAGAGAGAGAGAGAGAGAGAGAGAGAGGAGAGAGAGAGGAGGAGAGAGAGAGAGAGGAGGAGAGAGAAGAGAGAGAGAGAGAGAGAGAGACTTACTAACAGACACACACAGACAGACATACAGAAAGACATACAAGCAGAAACTGACTGAATGTATATTTGACTGATTGACTAACTGACAGGATATTGACTGGACTGACTGACAGACTGACGAGTAACTGCTTATTGGCTGATATACTGACTGACTGATAACATATTAGACCGATTGAATGACTGATAAGCTCAATGGACTGACTGACTGCTTATTAGGCTGACATACTGATTTACTGATTACATTATTAGACCGATTGACTGACTGATAGCTTAATGGACTGACTGACTGATTATTTGACTGACTGATTATTTGCCAGCCTATTATCATTATCATTGAATCTGCGTTTCAGAAATGTTTCCAGCAACGTTTTCTTCGGGTTGTTGCGGCACACGCGTTTTGGGAGGCGGTCGGCCTCGGCGACCACTCCGGCGCCACCTTCACGGGGCTCGGCTCGGCGACGCCCTCAGCACAGACCCCAGGCCGGGATCTGTGCTGAGGGTGTCCCGGGTCTTCCTCCTCCTCCTCCTCCTTCCCCTCTCCCTCCCGTCCACCTAACTTCTTCCCTCTGGCTAAGAAGGAACAGGTGGATAAGAGGAACTCCCCCTTCCTCTCCCCCTCCCGTCCACCAACTTCTTCCCTCCCCTTTTTTCTTATTNGTACATAGGTAGAAAGATAGATGAAAAGATACACAGATAGTTA
>JACEEZ010020393.1:205000-220000 GCA_016584305.1 Chionoecetes opilio | reverse complement strand
ACTGCTACTGCTATTGCTATTATTCTCTCCTCCGTCATGCGCTACCATACCCTGGTGAGTGTTACTGCTGCTATTGCTACGTATACTACTACTACTGCTATAACTACTATTGCTACAACTATTGCTGCTGCTACTACTACCACTACTATTGCCAAAGATATCCTATCTACTCTACATAACTATTACTAGATCTATTACTATTCTATAACTATTTTCCTTTACTTTTCCCTATAGGAGTGGTCAGCAAATGGACGCACCACCGTGGCCACGCGAGACCCCATGTTGCAGGGCGTGTTGGGAGGCTGGAAGCGGTCCTCCTTATCTCTGGGCCTATCTCACCGCGACGCCTTTCTAGCCAACCATATCTACGGCTGTCTGGGTGAGTGTTGATAAGGACGATAAGGGTAATAGCGATACAGGAGAGATAGATACATAGAAGCATAAAGGTTTGTTGAATAAAGAAATGGGTGGATATGTAGATATAGGTAGAATAGAGATATGGGTAGATATAGATAGAAGGATATGTATAAGTGTGTGTGTGTGTGTGTGTGTGTGTGTGTGTGTGTGTGTGTGTGTGTGTGTGTGTGTGTCTTGATTATTGTCTCTAACTTTTCTTCCCCCTCCTCCTCCTCCTTTTATTATTGTTTCCTACTTCTCTCTTGCTAACTCTCCTTCTTACTTCTTCCTTTTCCCACTATTTGTTTTCTCCTTCTTCCTCTCCCTCCTCTTTTTACCTCCGCCAACGAAGTTGGAGTGGTTATGTTTTCACCCCGATCTGTCTGTCTGTCTGTCTGTCTGTCTGTCTGTTTGCTGGGTGTCTGTTTATCAACCATGTAGTGACAAGGTCACTACAACAGGATTTCTCGAAAAGTTACGAATAGATTTGGACCAAACTCGGTATACCAAGTCTATTTGGTATAAGGAAGAACTGATTCAATTTTGGATGAAATCGAATCACAACTGTTGCCATGGCTACCAATTAATCCGATTTTCCCTATCCTTTAACATGGTGAACTAGGGGGGGGGGGGGGGGGGGCACTCAGTAGAGCGCATACCTCCGCCCAGGCATGTAATAATTGGTAGCCATGGCAACAGTTGTGATTCGATTTCATCCAGAATTAAATCAGTTCTTCCTTATACCAAATAGACTTGGTATACCAAGTTTGGTCCAAATCTATTCGTAACTTTTCGAGAAATCCTGTACACTAACAAACAAACAGACAGACAGATCGGGATGAAAACATAACCGCCCTCCAACTTCGTTGGCGGAGGTAATGAAATATTCGGGCGGAGGTATGCGCTCTACTGAGTGCCCCCCCCCCTTAGTTATTATTGTTTCTCCTCTGTTTCTTAGTTATCTTATTCTTCCTTCTCCTTCCTCCTCCTACCACCACCACCACCTACTACTACTACTACTACTACTACTACTACTACTACTACTACTACTACTACTACTACTACTACTATGTACTACTACTACTACTACTACTACTACTACTACTACTACTATACTACTACTACTACTATGTACTACTACTACTACTACTACTACTACTACTACTACTACTACTACTACTACTACTACTACTACTACTACTACTACTACTATAATTACTATGACTACAATATTTTTCTACCACCACCACCACCACCACCACCACCACCACCACCACCACCACCACACCACCACCACCACCACCACACCACCACCACCGCCACCACCACCACCACCACCACCACCACCACACCACCACCACCACCACCACACCACCACCACCACCACCACCACCACCACCACCACCACACCACCACCACCACCACCACCACCACCACCACCACCACCACCACCACCACCACCACCGCCCCCCCCCCACAGAGCAGTGGTTGGGTCAGTGTGGCCTCAAGAGGAACCCCTGTGACAACGAGGGGTACCTGGGCCCCTCATGCACCTGCGTCTGTCCCTCGGGTACTACTGGACGCACCTGTGACACCGTTAAGGCCAGTTACTACGGTACGTGAAGATTTTTTTTATTTATCATACTTAAAAATAAAGATAGAGGAGAGCGGGGCAGGTTGCATCATTGCCTCTAACTCGCATTCACTTTTTTTATTATTATTTATTGTTGTAGTAGTAGTAGTAGTAGTTTATAGTAGTAGTAGTAGTAGTAGTAGTATTAAGACGATGTACGTGTGATAACATGCGAGTTAGAGGCAATGATGCAACCTACCCTCGATGCAACCTGCCCCGCTCTCCTCTACATTGATTTTTCGTGAGCTATACATTAAGAAACATAGACATTAACGTTATATTTTGTAATAAATCATACGTACCATAACAATACATATATTTATAGTCAACTTAATGAAATAACAATCGAATATACATACAATTATCGGTATTTTATGTCTTTGAATCATATAACATTGTAGATAGAGTGTATACATTTCTAAATCGCGAATGTAATCACTCATTTCCTTGTAGTAAATAGCACGAAAGAGTATTTTTACGTCAACAAATCGAAAAGAATAACAGAAAACTAGAGACAACTAAAATATTTCATGGGTAACATGTGTAATCTCTTTTCGTGTTATAAATCCAAATCCTTGTTTTCCCTGGACGTTCAGAGCACTTGAAGTCGCCCTGCAGCCAGCACATCACCTCCCCCACCACCATAGCCTCGCCCCGCTATCCAGCACACTACGACGCGGGTGAGTAATAACGTTGTAACCCCATTGTCAGTATTATATTATTGGTATTGTTATTTCTTATTAACATTTTGGCACCCTTTATTATCAACTTATAATACTTCTTTCTTCTTTTTTGGCACTATTTTCATACATTGGCACGGTTTGGACGCTATTATTGGTAGTAGTAGTAGTAGTAGTAGTAGTAGTAGTAGTAGTAGTAGTAGTAGTAGTAGTAGTAGTAGGGCAGGTTGCATCGAGGGTAGGTTGCATCATTGCCTCTAACTCGCATGTTATCACACGTACATCGTCTTAATACTACTACTACTACTACTACTACTACTATAAACTATTACTACTACAACTACAACAATAATAATAATAAAAAAATGAATGCGAGTTAGAGGCAATGATGCAACCTACCCTCGATGCAACCTGCCCCGCTCTCCCCTAGTAGTAGTAGTAGTAGTCATTGGCGTCAACAGGAAAAAAAAATTGGGGGGGGCTTTAGCCCCGGGGTGGTGATGGGCTATCCAGCTGGGGGGTCGGGGGGTAATTTTGAAAATTAATCAGTTCCAGGGTAATTTTGAGGCCCAAAAGAGAGAAGAAAGTGTAATTAAGCTTTAATGACATGACACATAAATTAATAGAGTTATACCAGGCATCATACCATAGTAACTATATTTGATAATTTGAAGAAATTTTTTATTCTGTTTATACAAAATAATAAAATTGCTATTTTTCTCTCTCCACTAACAAACACAAAGGAATTGCACAATGTATGTTTTTGGTTTGTTTCTCAGTAAGGTTTTACTTTCATCTTGATAATGAAAAAAATATATAAATATAAACTTACAATATATTCAAGGTATTTCCCTTATTGCACAAAAACAGGTACATGGGATACTGTAGTTACACAGAATAAAGTACAGGATCATGATAAAGTAACTAAAAGCCGATTTAACCTGCCTCCCACTGCCTTACCCTGCCTCCCACTGCCTTACCCTGCCTACCACTGTGTTACCCTGCCTCCCACTGCCTTACCCTGGCTCCCACTGCCTTACCCTGCCTCCCGTCCTGTGTTAACCAATTAATATTAACCAATCAATTAATTAGTTAAGCAATTTTTGGGGGGCTGAGTCCTTGACTTGGGGGGGCTAAGTCCCCCTTAGCCCCCCCGCGGTGACGCCACTGGTAGTAGTAGTAGTAGTAGTAGTAGTAGTAGTAGTGGTAGTAGTAGTAGTAGTAGTAGTAGTAGTAGTAGTAGTAGTGGTAGTAGTAGTATTGTTGCTATTGTTATCTGTTATTATTATTTCGACACCATATTTTTTGACATCGACAATTTTAATACTTCTTGGCTTTTTTTTTCCTGCATACCTTCTTGGCACTGTTTGTCCCCCCTTGACCCCCAGGTACATGGTGCGTGTACCGCGTGGAGGCCCCCCAGTGCCACGCCCCCGAGGTCACCGTGCTGGACATGGAGTTAGGACCGCAGGACCGCCGCCACCACTGCCACACCGACTACATAGAAGTTAGGAACGAATCGCTCTATGACGGCTTTCTGTGAGTGTGTGTGTGTGTGTGAGAGAGGAGAGAGAGAGAGAGAGAGAGAGAGAGAGAGAGAGAGAGAGAGAGAGAGAGAGAGAGAGAGAGAGAGAGAGAGAGAGAGGAATGGAGGTACTATTAGGTAATTAATATAGTATGGTTAGGGAAATGTGAGAGAGGAATGAGATAATGAAGAGAGAGAGAGAGAGAGAGAGAGAGAGAGAGAGAGAGAGAGAGAGAGAGAGAGAGAGAGAGAGAGAGAGAGAGAGAGAGAGAGAGAGAGAGAGGGGAAAGGAGGTACTATTAGGTAATTAATATAGTATGGTTAGGGAAATGTGAGAGAGGAATGAGATAATGGAAAAGAGAGAGAGAGAGAAGAGAGAGAGAGAGAGAGAGAGAGAGAGGGGAGAGAGAGAGAGAGAGAGAGAGAGCGTATTTGTCTTGTATATCTTTTTATCAATCTCTCTATCCATCTATCCATTACTTAATCTACCTATCTATCTATCGAACTATCTATCAATCTATATATGAATCTCTCTATCTACGTATATGTATGTAGTAGTAGTACGTGTGTCCATGCATCAACAAACACACACATCACCCTTCCCACACACACACACACACATCACCCCTACCTCCCCCCCAAATCACCCCCCATATCACCCCCCCATCCCCCCACACACACATCACACCACCATCACACTGCACCACGCATTCCCAGGGTCTGCGGTTCCGAAGTGGCGCCGGGAACCATGTATAAATACGTTTCTCCATGCACATCAACACCCCCCCACACACAATTCACCCCTACACACACACACACACACACACACATCACCCCCACCCCCCCACACACAGCTACCCCCCCCCACACACACACACCACCATGACACTGTACCTCGCATTCCCAGGGTCTGCGGTTCCGAAGTGGCGCCGGGAACCGTGTGGCGAGCGTCTGGCGTCACCCTGATCCTCTACTTTCGCGGGGAGGCGGGAGGCTTTCGCGGGTTCCAAGCGTCTGTTTCCTTCTCGCCCCTCCCCGGGTGTTGTGGCTCGCACCCCACCACCTCCTCCCCCACCACCTACTACCTGCACACCCCTGGCTACCCCTCCCCTGTCACCACGCCTTTTAATTGCTCCTATTCTATACCTGTTGTGAGTATTTACCTGTTGTTATTGTTATTCTTATTATTATTATTATTGTTATTATTATTATTACCTGCTGTGAGGATACATATATTACCTGGTTTTTTAATATATTTCATGATTCTAGCACGTGCTGAACGCATGCTGAACACGAATCTGGAATCAGTTTTCAGTTACAATGATTAGAAGTCCCTATTTCAGCCAATTCACAATGACATACTTCATGATATTCCTTAAAAATCACGAATTAGAATTTGAAACTGAAAACTAATTCCAGATTCGTGTTCAGCAGAGAATCTACTTTTTTTTTTCTTGTTTTTGCTTTGATATGTTATTTACTAAGTTCATTGCGCCATCTTATAAATATATTTGCACCATATTTATGTTGTTTTTGCACTACCGTAGATAACAGTGAAGTCGCCAGTTCTACGTTTCTTTGTTATTTACAGACGTGTGGTGGCGTTAATACTTACAATTCTACATCCATGATTTCAGGAAAGTTAGAAGTGGCTATCTGGAAAGTCTGTGTCATTTTGTGTCTTCATCTGTGTCATATTAGGGCTATAAATGAACAAATTACAAAAATAAAACCGAGTGGCGACCTTGCTATACCTACTACAGTAAAGTCGCCAGCTAGTATTTTAACCCAACAGTTGAGTCGCCATTCTGGGGAATTCAGGGAAATTAGAGGTAAAGTAAAACAAGTCTCTATATATATTACCTGCGGAAGATGCTTGGATATATAAAAATTCCTCTGCCAACGTGAAAACAAATTCTATTAAAGTTTGAAAGATCTGGCACGTCTGTGTCCTGTCGCCCGAAAGGTGATCAGCTGCTGTCTGTCATCGCGCCAAGAAAAACGTGAGAAGCAAAATGCACAACAGTTATATTTGCAGCTACAAAGCATAAAACAACGCTGAAACAGGGTAGATTATACAGTCATGATATAAACTACTGTGTAACATCTTCAGTGGCACATAAAAATCAGTAGTGATGCTATAATTCGTAATATTTGGCGCCTGGCGACATGACTGCAGGTGGCGACTTCACTGTTATCTACGGTAGTACGGGACCTATTTTTACTGGACCTATTTTTACGGGACCTATTTTTACTGGACCTTTTTTCCTCACGTAACTTTTTTATTTTATTTTATCCCAATATTTTTTCCGTTCTATCAATACAATCAAGATAATTTTTTCCCTTCATATTATGTTTTGATCTCCTTTTCTCTTTCCTTCCACTATTATTTCTCCTATTACTTATTCTCCCTTACTTATTCCTCTCTTCTCTATCTCGGGTGTGTAGGACTCCCCGATGAAGGTGGTGGTGAAGGTAAAGTCTGTGAGGGTCGAAGGAGAGACCGCCGCCCTCGCCCGTACCCAAGACCCCGCCTGCTCCCTGACCCTTTGCCAACCCCACGGCCGGTGCCACAGGTGAGAGAGAGAGAGAGAGAGTGGGAGAGAGAGAGACAGTGAGAGAGAGAGAGAGAGAAGAGAGAGGAGAGAGAGAGAGAGAGAGAGAGAGAGAGAGAGAGAGAGAGAGAGAGAGAGAGAGAGATAGACGGCCAGACAGAGAGAAAGGGAGAGACAGTGAGAGAGAGAGAGAGATTGACAGACAGACAGAGACAGAGAGATACAGACAGACAGACAAACAGAGAGAGAGAGAGAGAGAGAGAGAGAGAGAAAGACAGACCGACAGACAGACAGACAGACAGACAGACAGAGAGATACAGACAGACAGACAAACAGAGAGAGAGAGACAGACAGACAGACAGACAGACAGACAGACAGACAGACAGACAGACAGACAGACAGACAGACAGATAATATAACTTAGTATTATGAACTGTAGTGTAAAATGGTGAAATACATTGACTAAGTATATTGACTAAGGATTTTAAATAAGTGTATAGTGAATCAAAGTGTATTATAACTTAGTATAGTGTAATATATAATGAAGTGAAGTATGTTATAGTGAAAAATAGTGTATTATAGTAATGTATAATGAAGAATAACACACATACATACATACATACATACATACTACTACTGAACTAAATTGCCCCCCCCCCCTCTTGTATATTCTCTGACTGTCTTCTTTATAGGGACTGGCAACTAAGCGGTGTATTGTTACCTCTGTTTGTTGTGCTCTTGGCCAGTCCTTTGTGATGTAAACAAAAAATATTATAAAAAAATACATATGAATATAATTGCAAGCTTCTGCCAATTACTGGAGGCTGCGAGGAAGAGGAGGAAGAGAGGAGAGGAAGAGGAGGAGGAGGAGGAGGAGGAGGAGGAGGTTGTTCTCCCTAATGTGGGTTCCCTCCATCTCCTCCACCGCCCTCCTGCCCCCCTGGATGACCAAAGGGGGGCTGCGCTCCAGGCTGCCTTCACCCTCGAGGAGTCACCCTGCCACCAGGTTTGTATATAACGACTACTGTAACTACTACTACCACTACTACTACTATAACTTCTACTGTTATATACTACTACTACTTCAATAGTAATGATATACCACTACTATTACTACCACTACTATTACTACCACTACTATTACTACCACCACTATTACTTTATATTCATCTACATATCCCTCCCTCTCCTCCCTCACCCCCCCGTCCCTCCCTCCCTCCCTCCCTCCCCCCCTTCCCTTCCTTCCCTTCCCTTCCCCTTTCCCCTTTCCCCTTTCCCCTTTCCCCTTTTCCCTTACTCCTTCCATCCTTCCCTCCCATATCCATCCTTCCCTCACTCCTTCCATCCTTCCCTCCCTTCCCCTTCCACCTTCCCTCCCTTCCCTTCCCTTCCCTTCCCTTCCCTTCCCTTCCCTTCCCTTCCCTCTTCCCCTCCCTTCCACCCCTCCCTCCCACGTACAGATTTTCTTCATCAACCGGTCTGACCCGAGAGGATGGCTAACAGTGCCACCGAGGGCTGAGGGGCTACACCAATGCGAGTGGTCGATTACGGTAAGGGGCTGGAAGGGTGTGTTTATGAGTATGAGAAAGGCTATTTGTGTATGGAAAGTAGGTATTTAGAGTAGAAGACAGAAGTTAAAACGTAGGATTCAGAGTTTGGTGAAGGAGGAATAGTGAGTTTATGGGGTTTAAAATGTGGGGGAAAAACTGGTTCACAAATAGGGTGGTAAATGATTGGAATGGACTCAGTAGACAGGTAGTTAGTGCGGAGTCATTAGGGAGCTTTTTACGCTTTGAGGCCCAGAAACGTATTTCCATTGTAATTTGGCTACCATACGACAATTTTTAGTGTCTATAAGGAATATTTATAGTTTATGACCTGTTTAGTATCCTTGTCGACTAACTAATGTGGTATATCAGTGACTTTCGTAATTTTATGGCTCGACAATACAAAATTTTTCATAGCAAAGGAAAGATCTGGGCGTGAAGGGGTTAAAAGGAGGTTGGATAAATTCATGGATGGGGATAAAAGGGTGGGATGTAGGTAGTGTTAAGTAACAAGAACTACCTCGTATGGGTTTCACGGCCTCTTGTAGCTTCCTTATTTTCTTATGTTCTTATGTGTTGTTATGTTCTTATGTGTGTGTGTGAGGGATGTTATGAGGTGTCAGGAAGTTTTTATGAGGTTGAAAGTACGGTTATTATTATCACGGTAAAGGGCTGGGAGGAAACTTATGAGGGGGGAAATTTTTTGTTTATGAGATGCAAGAAGTTGAATAAAGATAATAATAAAAAGAGATATTTGTGAGTGAGTGAGTAAGATGAAGAGTTATGATTTTGTGGTGGTGAGGATGGTGGAGGATGAGAAGTGAGAATTTAAGTGTATGGGGAGGAGAAGGGAGATGAGGAGGTGGGGGAGGAGGTGGTATATGGGAGGTTTTTATAGTGAGGGGGGGAGGAGGAGGAGGGAGCTTAATGGTTGTGAGGAGAGGAGAGAATGGAGATAGGGGAAGAGTAGAATTGATGTGACAGAGAGAGAGAGAGAGAGAGAGAGAGAGAGGGGAGAGAGAGAGAGGGGAGAGAGAGAGAGAGAGGAAGAGAGAGAGAGAGAGAGAGACATTTAGTTTTCATACCAAAAAAAAAAGAACCCAAACTTTATCAATACAAATAGTAACTAGGGGGGGCACTCAGTAGAGCGCATACCTCCGCCCGAATATTTCATCAATTGGTGCATGATATATATATATATATATTATATATATATATATATATATATAAAATATATATAATATATATATATTATATGCATTAGTATGAGCGCATACCTCCGGCCGAATATTTCATCAATTGGTTGCCATGGCAAAAGTTGTCAATAGACTTCATCCAAAATTAAATCAGTTCTTCCTTATACCAAATAGACTTGGTATACCGAGTTTGGTCCAAATCTATTCGTAACTTTTCGAGAAATCCTGTACACTAACAAACAGACAGACAGACAGATTGGGGTGAAAACATAACCCCCCCAACTTCGTTGGCGGAGGTAATAATAATAATAATAATAATAATAATAATAATAATAATAATAATAATAACATAATACAACAAAAAACTGAATCAATAAACAAGAAAATAACAGAAAAAAATTAATGACAGACATATTCTAACACCAACCTAAACTACTACTACTACTACCACTACTACTACTACTACTACTACTACTACTACTACTACTACTACTACTACTACTACTACTACTACTACTACTACTACTACTACTACTACTACAACAACAACAACAACAACAACCACTACTACAACAACAACATTTATTATTCATCTATCACATTTATACACTTATCACCACTGTTATTACTATTTCATCACTTCTATTCCTTCCTTTTGTCACAGTCACCCAGGGATACACACATCAAGCTAACAGTCGAGCGTTTAAACCTCCCTGTTCCTCATGATGACGACGATGAGGCAGGTGTGATGGCGTCCTACCTGTGTGTGAATGAGGCAGGCGACTCCTCCTTCCCGCCTGCCTCCACCCGGGTGCTGCGAGGCGGGCGGAGGGGAAGGAAACTGCCTCTCGTCTTCGTCTCTCTCCAGCATTCACTCCGGGTGGCTTTTCAGAGCACGTCGCCCAGATCAAGTTTGCGGCTTCGCTACCAACTGTGTGAGTATGTTCTGTGAGTAAGTAAATAGGGTGAAATAGGGTTTAGCATTGCAGTAATCACAAAACTGACGCCAGATTCGTGTTCAGCGTGACGCAAAGCCGCTAGGGACCAATTTTCATGAGATTCTGAGATGTGAAAATTTTCACCAAAATTCGCAGGGGTAAGCCTTGGATTTTTTGCGATTTTGACGAAAAACCATGTTTTTTTATATAACTTAAAAACTATGAGGCGCAGGTAAAACCTTTTTATGGCAACGATAGAGGAGGCAAATACCTTTCTTTTGCGCTGCCGTGAAATTGTTTTAGAATGTAAGTAATTGAGAAAATGACTTTTTTGTGTTTTTTCATAAAACATAATTTTTCTCAAAAAGTATAGCAGTTAAGAGAACACGGATTCCGGCATAGTATAGCAAGGGTCAAGCACAACAACTTTTCTTCCATACACCTTGCCTCCAGGACCAACAGTGGCGGAGTAAAATAACAAAAACGTGTCGGTCAACAATTCCGACCAATTTTCACGCGGCCAAAAATTCGGCGAAAAAAAAATTTCGTCACAGATACGTGAAAACTTCTAGAATTATAAGTTTGTCTAAATAGAATAAATTACTAGAAATAAATCATCTTTTAATTCGCAAATAGATGTGTTGAAGAATTATTCCTGTGACGAACTTTTGGTTGAGTCATTATTGAGTCCCTGGTCTAAAGTATGCGTCGCAGGTACACACCTTTAATGGCAAAGACAGAGGAGGCAAACACCTTTATTTTGAGCTACCGGGAAAGTGTTTTAGAATGGAGGTCATTGAGAAAATTACACTTCTTTATATTTTTTTCACAAAATATAAATTATCTCAAAATGTATGATAGTTACTGGAACGCCGATTGCACCATAGGATAGATAGTCACTAGTATAACATTTTGCTTCCATGCCTCTTGCCTGCAGCACTAAGAGTTACGTAGTTAAATGACAAAAACTGTGCGCCAACAATCTCGGTCCATTTCTTTGCTGCCCCTCTGGTCGAAAAAAACCATTTCGGTCACAAATACGTGAACAGTGGCAGAGTAAAAATTGTATAGCATTCAATTTGCTGAAAACAATATATTGAAGAAGCTTTTTTTTGTCTTTTGCAAGATTTTGGGAGAAACTGTTTTTTTTATGTAAATATATATGCTGTATATAATTCTTTCTCTTCCTCCTGCTCCTCCTTCCTGCTGTGCCTGCTGCCTGCTGGTGTGTGGTACAGACGAGTGTGTGGAGGGGCGGGCGGAGTGCGTGTGGTGGGCGGCGCGCGGCGAGTGTGGCGACAACGGAGCGTGGATGCGCGACCACTGTGGCAAGGCGTGCGGCCTCTGTGGTGAGGGGCAGGGACAGTTTATACCCTTTATTGCATATTATAGGGTACCTGGAACTGTCGCCGATAGGAACACTCGCCGACGTCGACGAGTGTTCCTATTTTTCACGTGGGCGAGTGTTCCCATGACCCGTTTCTGCTGGATTAAATACCAACACTAGCCTGAATAGTTAGGCTAGGTTATGTGGTTAGGTTAGGTTAGAGGCCGTATCATATATTACAACTTGAACTGTTGCCGAAAATGTACACGTCGGCGAGTGTTCCAATGTCGGTGGGAGTTCTGGGTTGGTGTTTCGGCGAGAGTTCCTATCGGCGACAGTTCCATAAACCTATATATCCACTTTATTTTGCTATATCAATCTTTTTTTGACGGAGAAAGAGATAATATATGGGGTTTTTTTCTTTGCATGATATATATACTTTTATTTTCTGCCTTTCTTTTCCCACCTAATATTATGTTTTCCTATTCTCTCCTTACCATATTTATCCATTTTATGTTTACTAACTCTGCCACGCCCACTTTTTGTCATCACTGTATGTTATATTATCCACTTTATCCTCCTCTCTGTCCATCCACCCTTACCTTCCATCCACCCACTACCTCCACCTTCCTTCCACCCACTATGTTATCCACCTACTACCCTCACTACCCACTTTCCCTCCACTCTTTACTTCCTCCACTACCACTACTAACCTTCCACTACCCACCACTACCTTCCACCACCTCATCCACCCACTTCCTCCACTCCCTACCACCCACCACTACCTTCCACCACCTCATCCACCCACTCCCTCCACTCCCTACCACCACCACCCCCCCACCTCCACCCACTTCCTCCACTTCCTACCACCACCACCACTACCTCCACTCCCTACCACCTTCCTACCACCTACCACCTCCTTCCACCCCTTATCCACCCACTACCTCCACTCCCTACCACCTTCCTACCACCTACCACCTCCTTCCACCACCTTATCCACCCACTTCCTCCACTCCCTACCACCTCCTTCCACCACCTTATCCACCCACTTCCTCCACTCCCTACCACCCACTACTATCTTCCACCACCTTATCCACCCACTACCTCCACTCCCTACCACCCCCCACCACCACCCCTCCTCCACCACGCAGACTACAGCCACACCTGCCAGGACCACCACGCCGACTGTGCCTTCTGGTCCGGGCGTGGCCAGTGCCGCGACAACCACCTGTGGATGGCCGTGTACTGCAGAGCCTCCTGTGGATACTGCGGTGAGGTCATATTGGTCTATTGCGAGGGTCATGAGTGCCTGCTTTGACCTATATTGACCCCTGGCGCTGTTTATTTGACCTTTATTTGTCCTTGCACTGCTTGACTTTTTTCCTTTCTTCTTGTCTTGACCTCTGACACGACTTATTTGACCTCTGTAGCTTCATACGACCTTCTAAATGACCTATTCTCTCCTTTTATTTTTTATTTCATCCTATTTTTTTCCTTATACTTTGACCTTTTGACCTTTCTCTATCTCTAGTAATGTTATTTTCTTTCATCTGTGTAGTTTATTTTGACCTATTTAACTATGTAATCTTTGACCTTGACCCATTACACTACTTATTTGACCTCTGTAGCTTCATATGACCTTCTGAATTATCTACTTTTTTTTTAGAAGTTTTATTTTTTTACCTGTGTTATTAACTTTCTGTGAACCTGGCTTGACCTCTGACACGGCTTATTTGACCTTAGCTTCACACAACCTTCTAAATGACCTATTCTCACCTTTATCTTCTTAGAACTATGACCTTTAACCTATCTTGACCTCTTACACCTACTTATTTTGACCTCTGGAGCTTCATACGACCTTCTAAATGACCTATTCTCACCTTTATCTTTTGACTTAATGACTTTTTGACCTCTTGCCTATTATTTTATTTTGTTTAAGTTTTTATAGTACTTAACTTTTGACCTTGTTTTTTAGCTTTTTTATTGACCTTTAGCTTCTTATATGACCTTTAACCTCTCTCTCTCTCTCTCTCTCTCTCTCTCTCTCTCTCTCTCTCTCTCTCTCTCTCTCTCTCTCTCTCTCTCTCTCTCTCTCTCTCTCTCTCTCTCTCTCTCTCTCTCTCTCTCTCTCTCTCTCTCTCTCTCTCTCTCTCTCTCTCTCTCTCTCTCTCTCTCTCTCTCTCTCTCTCTCTCTCTCTTTTTAACCTATTTTAGTCTCCTCCACTACAGAAATTGACCTCTGTATACATAGCTAACCTATTCTATTACCTTCTTTTATACGTGTAACTTTTGTAGCTTCCATAAACTCAATTGTTCATGCTCAGTTTGGTAACCCCTTCACGCCCGGATCTTTCCTTGGCTATATAAAAATTGTCTGTTGTTAGCCATAAAATAACGAAAAGTCACTGAATATACCAAAATTAACGAGTGGACAAGGATACTAAACAGGTCATAGCTATTAAAATATTGCTTATAGTTAGTAAAAATCGTCTTATGGTAGTCAAATTACAATGGAAATTACGTTCTGGGTCTCAAGGGGTTCAATGAATCGCTTTGTTATGATATTCTGTTAGGGTTCGTCTTGGTTACTCTTGTATTGTGTATAGAGTGTTATGTTTATTTATGTTCTTTTGTGTGTTTATGACCGACTCTCTCTCTCTCTCTCTCTCTCTCTCTCTCTCTCTCTCTCTCTCTCTCTCTCTCTCTCTCTCTCTCTCTCTCTCTCTCTCTCTCTCTCTCTCTTAGATGCGTGTGGTGACAAGAATGCGATGTGCGGGAGGTGGGCGAGGGAGGGAGAGTGCGAGGATAATCAACACTACATGCGGGCCTTTTGTCCTCTCTCATGTGGCGATTGTGGTAAGTACTATGCTAGACTCTCTCTCTCTCTCTCTCTCTCTCTCTCTCTCTCTCTCTCTCTCTCTCTCTCTGTGTCTCGTTCTCTCTCTGTGTGTGTCGTTCTCTCTCTCTCTCTCTCTCTGCCCGTCAGGGTGGCAAGGTTGGTAGAGACGTGAGTTCGCAATGTGCAGCGTCCCTGTGCATTCGGTCAGCGGTTCGAGTCCACCTAGTTCGTGCTGACGTGGCGGCGCTTTGTATAGTCAATAACCTTGTAGTTGGTACTTGCAAAGTGTCTAGATAGGATGAAAATATTATCTTATCTTCTCTCTCTCTCTCTCTCTCTCTCTCTCTCTCTCTCTCTCTCTCTC
>JACEEZ010020393.1:172500-180000 GCA_016584305.1 Chionoecetes opilio | reverse complement strand
TGTCATTTTGTGTCTTCATCTGTGTCATAGTATGGCTATAAATGAACAAATGACAAAAATATCTACAAAGTGGCTACCAACAAATAACATATTGGACATATAGCACATAAAAATCAGTAGTAATGCTATAATTCGTAATATATGGCGCCTGGCGACATTATTGCAGGTGGCGACTTTACTGTTATCTACGGTAGGGTGTTGAATATACTAAGGAAGAGAGGAGACGGAAATGTGGGAAAATATGGAGAAATTAGGTGTTGAAATAGAAAGTAGAAGAATATGAAAGTAATACGAGGAAATTAGGCGTTGACATTAGTAAACAGAAGGAAAAAATAGTACTGAGAATTGAGACGTTGGGTTTGTTAATGAAAAATATAGTTATAAAAAGAATATTGAGAAATTAGGCATTGAATATAATAAGGAGAATAGGCCTATAGGAATAATACATAGAAATTAGATGTTGGAAATAGTAGTAAGGAGAATAGGCCTATAGGAATAATACATAGAAATTATATGTTGGAAATAGTAGTAAGGAGAATAGGCCTATAGGAATAATACATAGAAATTAGATGTTAGAAATAGTAGTAAGGAGAATAGGCCTATAGGAATAATACATAGAAATTAGATGTTGGAAATAATAGTAAGGAGAATAGGCCTATAGGAATAATACATAGAAATTAGATGTTAGAAATAATAGTAAGGAGAATAGGCCTATAGGAATAATACATAGAAATTAGATGTTGGAAATAGTAGTAAGGAGAATAGGCCTATAGGAATAATACATAGAAATTATGTGTTGGAAATAGTAGTAAGGAGAATAGGCCTATAGGAATAATACATAGAAATTACATGTTGGAAATAGTAGTAAGGAGAATAGGCCTATAGGAATAATACATAGAAATTAGATGTTGGAAATAGTAAGGAGAATAGGCCTATAGGAATAATACATAGAAATTATATGTTGGAAATAGTAGTAAGGAGAATAGGCCTATAGGAATAATACATAGAAATTACATGTTGGAAATAATAGTAAGGAGAATAGGCCTATAGGAATAATACATAGAAATTATATGTTGGAAATAATAGTAAGGAGAATAGGCCTATAGGAATAATACATAGAAATTAGATGTTGGAAATAATAATAAGGAGAATAGGCCTATAGGAATAATACATAGAAATTACATGTTGGAAATAATAGTAAGGAGAATAGGCCTATAGGAATAATACATAGAAATTACATGTTGGAAATAATAGTAAGGAGAATAGGCCTATAGGAATAATACATGGAAATTAGATGTTGGAAATAGTGAGACAAAATTATAAGAAAAATACGGAAGACTTAGGCGTTGGAAATATTAAGTACTAGGAGTATATAAGAAGAATAGGTAATAACTAGGCGATACAATAGGAGGATAACATAGAAATAGCTAAGGAGAAATTACCTAGGCATTGAAGATAGGAAAAATAAGTCAAAATTAGGCGCTGAAAATAGTTTAGGAGAAATATATATAAATAGAATACGGAAAATTAATAGATAGGAATTTTTTTTATTGAATATGTTGAAATTAGGTAAAAATAGGGGTATACGCTATGTTGCGCGTGGCCTCGGTGCTCAACTCCGTCGCATTAGCTTTTGATTAGGCGTCGGAAATATAAGGATAAAAATATATATGTCTACGGAGAAATTAGGCGTTGAATATAGCAAGGAGACACCAATATAGGAAGAATACGGAGAAATTAGGCGTTGAATATAACAAGGAGACACCAATATAGGAAGAATACGGAGAAATTAGGCGTTGAATATAACAAGGAGACACCAATATAGGAAGAATACGGAGAAATTAGGCGTTGAATATAGCAAGGAGACTCCAATATAGGAAGAATACGGAGAAATTAGGTGTTGAATATAACAAGGAGACACCAATATAGGAAGAATACGGAGAAATTAGGCGTTGAATATAGCAAGGAGACACCAATATAGGAAGAATACGGAGAAATTAGGTGTTGAATATAACAAGGAGACGCCAATATAGGAAGAATACGGAGAAATTAGGTGTTGAATATAACAAGGAGACACCAATATAGGAAGAATACGGAGAAATTAGGCGTTGAATATAGCAAGGAGACGCCAATATAGGAAGAATACGGAGAAATTAGGCGTTGAATATAGCAAGGAGACGCCAATATAGGAAGAATACGGAGAAATTAGGTGTTGAATATAGCAAGGAGACACCAATATAGGAAGAATACGGAGAAATTAGGTGTTGAATATAGCAAGGAGACACCAATATAGGAAGAATACGGAGAAATTAGGCGTTGAATATAGCAAGGAGACACCAATATAGGAAGAATACGGAGAAATTAGGTGTTGAATATAACAAGGAGACACCAATATAGGAAGAATACGGAGAAATTAGGCGTTGAATATAGCAAGGAGACGCCAATATAGGAAGAATACGGAGAAATTAGGTGTTGAATATAACAAGGAGACACCAATATAGGAAGAATACGGAGAAATTAGGCGTTGAATATAACAAAGAGACGCCAATATAGGAAGAATACGGAGAAATTAGGCGTTGAATATAGCAAGGAGACGCCAATATAGGAAGAATACGGAGAAATTAGGTTGAATATAGCAAGGAGACCCATATAGGAAGAATACGGAGAAATTAGGTGTGAATATAGCAAGGAGACACCAATATAGGAACGAATACAAGGAGAAAATTAGGGCCGTTGAATATAGCAAGGAGACACCAATATAGGAAGAATACGGAGAAATTAGGCGTTGAATATAGCAAGGAGACGCCAATATAGGAAGAATACGGAGAAATTAGGCGTTGAATATAGCAAGGAGACGCCAATATAGGAAGAATACGGAGAAATTAGGCGTTGAATATAGCAAGGAGACACCAATATAGGAAGAATACGGAGAAATTAGGCGTTGAATATAGCAAGGAGACGCCAATATAGGAAGAATACGGAGAAATTAGGCGTTGAATATAGCAAGGAGACGCCAATATAGGAAGAATACGGAGAAATTAGGTGTTGAATATAGCAAGGAGACGCCAATATAGGAAGAATACGGAGAAATTACGTGTTGAATATAGCAAGGAGACGCCAATATAGGAAGAATACGGAGAAATTACTCGTCTGAAAATAGCGGCCGGGAAAATAAAGGTAAACAGACTTGTACGCAGGGCAGCCAACCGCAGGCAGGCAGGGAGGCAGTTACCTTGGGGAGCCGTGAATGGATGGCGGGGAGGAGGAGGAGGAGGAGGAGGAGAGGAGGAGGAGGAAGAGGAGGAGGGAGGAGGAGGGAGGAGGAGGAGGAAGAGGAGGAGGAGGAGGAGGAGGAGGAGAGGGGTTATACCAGTACCAATGAGTAGAGATAGCGGTAGGAAGAAGGGAAGAAGGGAAGAGAGAGGAGGAGGAGGAGGAGGAGGAGGAGGAGGAGGAGGAGGAGGAGGGAAAAGAAGGAGGAAGGAGGAGAAGGGTTATCCAGTCAGCACCAATGAGTAGAGATAGCGGTAGGAAGGAAGGGAGGAGGAGGAGGAGGAGGAAGGAGGAAGGAGGAGGAGGAGGAGGAGGAGGAAAGGAGGCAGGAGGAGGAGGAGGAGGAGAAGGAGAAGGAGGAGGAGGAGAAGGGTTATCCAGTCAGCACCAATGAGTAGAGATAGCGGTAGGAAGGAAGGGAGGAGGAGGAGGAGGAGGAGGAAGAGGAGAGGAAGGAGGAAGAGGCCTATCCAGAGAGTAGACCAGGAAGAAGAGGAGGAGAGGACCAGGAAGAGAGGGTTTATCCAGTAAAGACAGTGGTAGGTATAAGTAGTAGTAAGTAGTAGTAGTAGTAGTAGTAGTAGTAGTAGTAGTAGTAGTAGTAGTAGTAGTAGTAAGGAGGGAAGAAGAGGAGGAGGAAGTTATCCATGCCCAGACAGTAGTAATGACAGAGTAAAGACAGTAGTAGTAGACAGTAGTAATGACAGAGTAAAGACAGTAGTAGTAGACAGTAGTAATGACAGAGTAAAGACAGTAGTAGTAGACAGTAGTAATGACAGAGTAAAGACAGTAGTAGTAGACAGTAGTAATGACAGAGTAAAGACAGTAGTAGTAGACAGTAGTAATGACAGAGTAAAGACAGTAGTAGTAGACAGTAGTAATGACAGAGTAAAGACAGTAGTAGTAGACAGTAGTAATGACAGAGTAAAGACAGTAGTAGTAGACAGTAGTAATGACAGAGTAAAGACAGTAGTAGTAGACAGTAGTAATGACAGAGTAAAGACAGTAGTAGTAGACAGTAGTAATGACAGAGTAAAGACAGTAGTAGTAGACAGTAGTAATGACAGAGTAAAGACAGTAGTAGTAGACAGTAGTAATGACAGAGTAAAAACAGTAGTAATGACAGAGTAAAGACAGTAGTAATGACAGAGTAAAGACAGTAGTAGTAGACAGTAGTAATGACAGAGTAAAGACAGTAGTAGTAGACAGTAGTAATGACAGAGTAAAGACAGTAGTAATGACAGAGTAAAGACAGTAGTAGTAGACAGTAGTAATGACAGAGTAAAGACAGTAGTAGTAGACAGTAGAATGACAGAGTAAAGACAGTAGTAGTAGACAGTAGTAATGACAGAGTAAAGACAGTAGTAGTAGACAGTAGTAATGACAGAGTAAAGACAGTAGTAGTAGACAGTAGTAATGACAGAGTAAAGACAGTAGTAGTAGACAGTAGTAATGACAGAGTAAAGACAGTAGTAATGACAGAGTAAAGACAGTAGTAGTAGACAGTAGTAATGACAGAGTAAAGACAGTAGTAGTAGACAGTAGTAATGACAGAGTAAAGACAGTAGTAATGACAGAGTAAAGACAGTAGTAGTAGACAGTAGTAATGACAGAGTAAAGACAGTAGTAGTAGACAGTAGTAATGACAGAGTAAAGACAGTAGTAGTAGACAGTAGTAATGACAGAGTAAAGACAGTAGTAGTAGACAGTAGTAATGACAGAGTAAAGACAGTAGTAGTAGACAGTTAGTAATGACAGAGTAAAGACAGTAGTAGTAGAGACAGTAGTAATGACAGAGTAAAGACAGTAGTAGTAGACAGTAGTAATGACAGAGTAAAGACAGTAGTAGTAGACAGTAGTAATGACAGAGTAAAGACAGTAGTAGTAGACAGTAGTAATGACAGAGTAAAGACAGTAGTAATGACAGAGTAAAGACAGTAGTAGTAGACAGTAGTAATGACAGAGTAAAGACAGTAGTAGTAGACAGTAGTAATGACAGAGTAAAGACAGTAGTAGTAGACAGTAGTAATGACAGAGTAAAAGACAGTAGTAGTAGACAGTAGTAATGACAGAGTAAAGACAGTAGTAGTAGACAGTAGTAATGACAGAGTAAAGACAGTAGTAGTAGACAGTAGTAATGACAGAGTAAAGACAGTAGTAGTAGACAGTAGTAATGACAGAGTAAAGACAGTAGTAATGACAGAGTAAAGACAGTAGTAATGACAGAGTAAAGACAGTAGTAGTAGACAGTAGTAATGACAGAGTAAAGACAGTAGTAGTAGACAGTAGTAATGACAGAGTAAAGACAGTAGTAGTAGACAGTAGTAATGACAGAGTAAAGACAGTAGTAGTAGACAGTAGTAATGACAGAGTAAAGACAGTAGTAGTAGACAGTAGTAATGACAGAGTAAAGACAGTAGTAGTAGACAGTAGTAATGACAGAGTAAAGACAGTAGTAGTATAGACAGTAGTAATGACAGAGTAAAGACAGTAGTAGTAGACAGTAGTAATGACAGAGTAAAGACAGTAGTAGTAGACAGTAGTAATGACAGAGTAAAGACAGTAGTAGTAGACAGTAGTAATGACAGAGTAAAGACAGTAGTAATGACAGAGTAAAGACAGTAGTAGTAGACAGTAGTAATGACAGAGTAAAGACAGTAGTAGTAGACAGTAGTAATGACAGAGTAAAGACAGTAGTAGTAGACAGTAGTAATGACAGAGTAAAGACAGGTAGTAGTAGACAGTAGTAATGACAGAGTAAAGACAGTAGTAGTAGACAGTAGTAATGACAGAGTAAAGACAGTAGTAGTAGACAGTAGTAATGACAGAGTAAAGACAGTAGTAGTAGACAGTAGTAGTAGACAGCAGTAAAGACAGTAGAGTAGAGTAGAGAGAGGAATAGTAGACAGTAGTAGAGACAGTAGTAGTAGACAGTAGTAGACAGAGTAAAGACAGCGGTATATATATAAGTCAGTAATGAAACAGGGAAGGCAGACAGAGTAGGGCTACATAACTACGCAGCAGGGAGCGAGCGGGTGGCGGGTGGCGGGAACGGCGAGCGGCGGCTGGTGCGGCGGTGCCCTTGGGAGCATGCGGCTGGCGGGGGGCGGTGGACTGCGGGACACAAGGCTTATTATAGGACTGTGCTTGCCTGCCTGGCCGCGCGGGAAAAAAGATAGTGATAAGGATACGAGATAAAGAGAAGTGATGAAATTTTGATTTGCACTCGAAGGCATACGGTATTAAAAAATAAATAAATAAATAAATAAAAAATATATAGGTGGGTCAATGATGGCACTTTTAAATTATATATACGTGTTATATATATATTTTTTTTCTTTCTATTTTCTGGGTATGTATTTTTGCCCCCCCCCCCCCCCCCCCCCCCACCCCCCACCCCCCAAGGAGTAAGCTTAAGTACTAGAGCAAAAACAAAAAGCAGGAACAAAGTACAGGCATATTAGGGGACATAGTATCAAAGTACATGCCCTAGACAAGCCTCTAACACTACCCAAACTATGCTTACAGTAGCAGAAATATGAAATCAGGCGTGAAATAGGAATATTTTAACCATCCAGCGGTTAGCGAGAAATCTGGCGATGTTTACTAGACTGGCTGGCGGGGAAAAAAAAATCTGGCTCCCCCCCGAAAAAAATCCTGGGTGCGCCCCTGAATTACGGGGTGCATAAAGAACCTTGTAAATTATAGACACGTGGATTTCTTTTTTATATACCTGGAATTTAAAACGATGCGCAATATGTTAGTTTACAATGATAATGTTAATAGAAATAATAGTAATAGTCACAAGGTTAAAAAATATAGGTAAAAAGAGGAACTATTAAATTAAACTCAAATCATTATGTACATTAGTTATCTCTGGAATGTCGAATATTATTGAGCCTAACTTCCGCATAGGACATGAACGGAACGAGTCTTAAAAATTTAACTCATATTTATTGTTTGTCTAATAAAAATAAGAAAAATGGGCAAAAACATGAATAATTTAACGAGTCAATTCAAAACGTGTTCTTTATGGCATCTGAAATTTTAGTAATGGCCAATAACTTCAGATTTTGTTTGTAATATAATGAATTTAAAGATTGACGATTGATTATATAAAAAAAATGAGTCGTATAAATTAGTGAGTTCTGGTTCTCTCTCTCTCTCTCTCTCTCTCTCTCTCTCTCTCTCTCTCTCTCTCTCTCTCTCTCTCTCTCTCTCTCTCTC
>JACEEZ010020393.1:145000-167500 GCA_016584305.1 Chionoecetes opilio | reverse complement strand
CTCTCTTCTTCTCTCTCCTCTCTCCTCTCTCTCACTTCCTTTTTAGCAGTTTCTTTGTTTCTCTATGGCAGTAAAGAGCTGTTGTTTCCCTCTCTTCTCTCATCTCTCTCTCTCTCTCTCTCTCTCTCTCTCCCCCTCTCTCTCTCCTCTCTCTCTCTCTCTCTCTCTCTCTCTCTCCCCTCTCTCTCTCTCTCTTTGTAAAAAGAATTGTACAATTTCCTTGTTCACATTTGGGTCGTGAAGATTTGTGTGAACTTCTGAATGAGAATTATCAACATCGGTTTCCATTGATTGTAATTACCAATCATCTTATAAACCCTGTAGGGAAAGCAAATATCTAAATTCTGTTGACAATTACCTTACTATAGTCTATTCACTTAAGCTGGATTCTTGGGAGCTGCTCGAGTATGTAAGGACGTCGCTGATTGGCTGAGGCTACCAAAATACCACCACCATCACCACCCAGCCCGCGTGCATCAGCCAATCAGCGACGTCCTTACATACTCGGGTAGGCATCGAGCAGCTCCCAAGAATCCAGCTTAAGTGAATAGACTCTAGTAGTGTTTTGAAAGAACCTGAATATAATTATTACTTGTGTGAAGACTTGAATGGTGGATGAGACTCGTGCAAGGGACTGAACGCCAGGGCTTGAAAACAAAATAATTTCTCAAACGGTTCGTTCCGATCAGAAACAGTATTACTAACGTTTTGTTTTGCGTTCCTCCTCCAAACATAACGTTCCCGAACCGGTTAGAACGAAATGAAAACCGGTTAGAACGTTATTCTCAAACCCTCTAATGAATATACTATTAGCCCTGATAAATAATAATGCCTATACATGACTACATTCTTATAGATGGTAATAAAGCCATGCATTTCATGGTGCACAGTATCCAACAAAATCAAAGCCTTAGATGTCGTAACAACTATATCATTATACGACTTACATAAGGCAACACATTGACATGTACAATACAGGAAGCCTAGTGTAGGAGTGTGCAATCTCAGGCGTCCTAAAGACAGGAATCACTAATTATTTATTAATATTATATATGGTAAAACTATTAATTCTTAATATCACCAGCCCACTAATTAAATATACCTAATCAATGACATCATTGACTACATGTGCTACTCCAAAGACTCGAACCCAGGGCACTCACACCGAAATCCCCGCACCAACCATTAGGCTATGAACAGTTAAACATTGAAGCACATACTCACCATATATAATCCCTTTCCGAATACTGGATATTAATCTCAGCATATTCATAAACCAAACTGCAGTATAATAGTTTAACCATTGCACGGCTGGAAGGTTATTGTAATAAAATAAGGCAACGTGATGCATGTCACGAAGACACAAATTCATAATTATAAAAGGTACAAAATAGTTATTCTTCACAAATACAATGACAAGTGGTGCCTAGGATACTACTTGTAACAAAACCACATCGTCCATTGCCAAGTGAACAAATACAGTAGCCTTAATTATGTATGTATGTAGTACAGAGGCCTTCACTGCAATCACTGGGTACTGGACGTGACAATGCAGGACTGACCAAATATGGCACGGAACGAAAAATAACGTTATTAACCGCTTACAGGGATTTCAAAATATTGTTTGTGCTCCGGAACAGTAAATATGATGACTCTTTTATTAACGTTTTTGTTCCCAGCATAATTTCGTTGGTTTCGGTTTTCGTTTTGGTTCCCTTAAACCGTTTCCAAGCCCTGGTGAACCTACTGTCTCATAGCATTAGCAGTGTTCCTCTTCACTCTGAAACTTTTCAAGACCAGTGCCTTCATACAATTGATGTTAAGTTTGATATAATAGGCCTATGTGAGACTCGTTTAAACGATAACAAATCCTCATTCTATACAGTTAAGCCGTATAAGGCTTTCCATCAGAACCAATGCACGAGTGGCGCTGGGTTAGCAATGCACCTGCACAGCAGACATCAAGGCAAGATTCAGCAAAACATTGCCTTGCAGCTGCCACAATAAGAGTGCCACATAGCGAGTCTTTATTTCTAGAAGTTAAAGAATGATGTGATTTTTGTATTGGAATACTTGATAAACCCCCCAATGCCCGTCCTGCAGAGCTTCTGAAGTCTATTGGTGATATAATTGATTGTATGGCATCTAAATAAAATATGCCATGTTATATAATGGGCGATTGTAATCTAAATCTTCTTAAATTTGATGAAAACAATGTATGTGAATTTACTAACTTGTTCTATTCATACTCGTTTTTCCCAACCCTAACCAAACCCACAAGCGTGACAAGAACACCAGCTTCTATTATTGACCCTATATGGACTAACAACCTACAAAACTACCAGTTAAGTGGTGTCATTAATTCATTAATAAGCGATCATTTTCCAGTATTTCGCTCATTTGCCACTCCTAACCTTAATACTCAATACTGACAAACTACAATTAAAAAGAGAATTTACAGTAATGATTCAGTCAATAAATTTCAATTAGAATTGTCAAAGTGTAGGTGGGAATCTGTATTATAGGTCAAGATGCCGATGTAGATTTTGATATTTATATGAAACATTTCTTATTACTGTATGATAAACATTTTCCAATCAAAGAATATAAAATTAAAAAGAAATATTCCAATAAGCCCTGTGTTACAGCGGCAACCAAACACTCTATCAGACAAAGAAATGGGCCTCAGAAAGTGCATGCAAGGTGGCCCTTAACGTACATATGAATCTACATTTAAGAAATATCGAAATATGTTGACCTCTGTGATAAGAATGTTGACCTCTGTGATAAGAATGTTGACCTCTGTGATAAGAATGTTGACCTCTGTGATAAGAATGTTGACCTCTGTGATAAGAATGTTGACCTCTGTGATAAGAATGGTGACCTCTGTGATAAGAATGTTAACCTCTGTGATAAGAATGGTGACCTCTGTGATAAGAATGTTGACCTCTGTGATAAGAATGTTGACCTCTGTGATAAGAATGGTGACCTCTGTGATAAGGATGTTGACCTCTGTGATAAGAATGTTGACCTCTGTGATAAGAATGTTGACCTCTGTGATAAGAATGTTGACCTCTGTGATAAGAATGTTGACCTCTGTGATAAGAATGTTGACCTCTGTGATAAGAATGTTGACCTCTGTGATAAGGATGTTGACCTCTGTGATAAGAATGTTGACCTCTGTGATAAGAATGTTGACCTCTGTGATAAGAATGTTGACCTCTGTGATAAGATGTTGACCTCTTGATAAGAATGGGACCTCTGTGATAAGAATTTTACCTCTGTGTTTAAGAATTTTGACCTCTGTGATAAGAAGTTGACCTCTGTATAAGAATGTTGACCTCTGTGATAAGAATGTTGACCTCTGTGATAAGAATGTTGACCTCTGTGATAAGAATGGTGACCTCTGTGATAAGAATGTTAACCTCTGTGATAAGAATGGTGACCTCTGTGATAAGAATGTTGACCTCTGTGATAAGAATGTGACCTCTGTGATAAGAATGGTGACCTTGTGATAGGATGTTGACCTCTGTGATAAGAATTTTGACCTCTGTGATAAGAATGTTGGCCCTTCGGTGATAAAAATGTTGACCTCTGTGAAAAGAATGTTGACCTCTGTGAAAAGAATGTTGACCTCTGTGAAAGAATGTTGACCTCTGTGATAAGGATGTTGACCTCTGTGATAAGAATGTTACCTCTGTGATAAGAATGTTGACCTCTGTGATAAGAATGTTGACCTCTGTGATAAGAATGTTGACCTCTGTGATAAGAATGGTGACCTCTGTGATAAGAATGTTGACCTCTGTGATAAGAATTTTGACCTCTGTGATAAGAATGTTGACCTCTGTGATAAGAATGTTGACCCTTGATAAGAATGTTGACCTCTTTTGATAAGAATTTTGACCTCTGTGATAAGAATTTTGACCTCTGTGTAAGGATGTTGACCTCTGTGAAAGAATGTTGACCTCTGTGATAAGAATGTTGACCTCTGTGATAAGGATGTTGACCTCTGTGATAAGAATGTTGACCTCTGTGATAAGAATGTTGACCTCTGTGATAAGAATGTTGACCTCTGTGATAAGAATGTTGACCTCTGTGATGAGAATGTTGACCTCTGTGATAAGAATGTTGACCTCTGTGATAAGAATGTTGACCTCTGTGATGAGAATGTTGACCTCTGTGATAAGAATGTTGACCTCTGTGATAAGAATGTTGACCTCTGTGATGAGAATGTTGACCTCTGTGATGAGAATGTTGACCTCTGTGATAAGAATGTTGACCTCTGTGATAAGAATGTTGACCTCTGTGATGAGAATGTTGACCTCTGTGATAAGAATGTTGACCTCTGTGATAAGAACAGCGAAAGAAAACTATTACAAATCCTCATTGAGAGAAGGATCAGGGAATGCAAAAGAAATATGGAAAATTATAAATGATTTAATAGGGAAAAGTTGCAAAATTAGTCCGCCTTCATTTCTGTCACAAGGAAAATCTATGTCAGATAGCTTTCTAATGGCTAATGAATTTCATGAATATTTCTGCAATGGTGCCAACAATTTAGCACAGTGTTTAGAGGAAACTCCTATATTATATGATAGTTTTTCACCCCAACCTACCTTGTTTTCATTTTATTTTGGGCCTACAACACGCCATGAAAGCAATAGTGTAGTTTCTAGTCTTAAGGTTACAGTCCCTGGTCATGATGATGTGAGCATGAAAGTAATCAAAGCCTGCAAAGAAGAAATATCTCCATTTCTGGAATACATAATAAACAAATCATTGACAGAAGGATGCTTTCCAGACATTCTGAAGACTGCAAGAGTAGTTCCAGTTTATAAAAAAGGTGATAGTTCATGTTTTTCAAATGACAGACCTATTTCAGTTCTTCCCGCCATAAGTAAAGTCTTTGAAAAGATTATTGCGAATAGATTAATGAATTATTTAACAGAAAACTTACTTTTAACAGATGATCAGCATGGGTTTCGACCTAAATATTCAATAGAACTCGCAGTAGCCTACACCACCTTTGCCAAAACATATATAATGCAATAGATAGTAAAATGTATCAATTAACTATTTTGTGTGATTTATCTAAAGCTTTTGATACAATTAATCACTTCATTTTGTTAAAGAAACTAATGATTTACTGTATTCGTGGACCAGTCTTCAGATGGTTTGAGAGTGATCTCAGCGATAGGAACCAGTACACAGTCTTTAATAGTAGTGCATCGTCGTACAAAAGTCTTACTTGTGGTGTGCCACAAGGATCTGTCCTAGGACCATTATTATTTTTAATTTACATCAATGACATAACTATGTACCAAAAATCTAATTTATTTACTTTTTGCTGATGACACTACCATTTATCTCCAGGGAAGGGATTTAAATGATCTAAGAAATACAATAAACACTGAATGGGTACATGTTGCTGACTGGTAAAACTGTAGCAAGCTAACATTAAACATCAATAAGACTCACTGTAAGCTGTCACATTCACACATGACACACACACAATGCAACAATATCAAAATTAATAATCTCATTATCAAAGAGGTAAAAGAAGCTAAATTCCTTGGAGTTGTTATTGATAGCAAGCTGAGATGGAAAACACACACAGAGAACGTAATAAATAATATTTCAAAAATAATACTAGGTGTAATATATAGAATACGAAACCATTGTAATATTGAAGGTTTAAGACATATTTATTTATCATTAGCATATTCATATTTATTGTACTGTTCAGCTATCTGGGGTGGTGCATATAAAACATATATTGATCAACTATTTGTAAATCAAAAGAAATGAGTTCGCATAATGTTCTATAGTAATCGCTATGACCACACAAGTCCAATCTTTCGTGAGTTGAAACTTCTAAAATGACATGATATTATCGACTATCAAACTATAACTTTTGTTTATAAGGCGTTGAATACATATAAAATTAACAGTGGTTTTCAGACCACAACGCATAGCATACAAACCAGACGAACCAATAATCTCAAACTTCCATTGTGCAGAACCTGCCATGCTCAACAAAGTGTTCTCACGCGGGGAACTACACAGTGGCACAAACTTCCATTGTGCAGAACCTGCCATGCTCAACAAAGTGTTCTCACGCGGGGAACTACACTGTGGCACAAACTTCCATTGTGCAGAACCTGCCATGCTCAACAAAGTGTTCTCACGCGAGGAACTACACTTTTGGCACAAACTTCCATTGTGCAGAACCCGCCATGCTCAACAAAGTGTTCTCACGCGGGGAACTACACTGTGGCACAAACTTCCATTGTGCAGAACCTGCCATGCTCAACAAAGTGTTCTCACGCGGGGAACTACACAGTGGCACAAACTTCCATTGTGCAGAACCTGCCATGCTCAACAAAGTGTTCTCACTCGGGGAACTACACTGTGGCACAAACTTCCATTGTGCAGAACCTGCCATGCTCAAAAAAGTGTTTTTCACTCGGGGAACTACACTGTGGCACAAACTTCCATTGTGCAGAACCTGCCATGCTCAACAAAGTGTTCTCAAAGCGGGGAACTACCCCAGTGGCACAAACTTCCCTTTTGCAGAACCTCCCATGCTCAACAAAATGTTCTCACTAGGGAACTACACGTGGCACAAACTTCCATTGTGCAGAAAACCCCCCATGCTCAACAAAGTGTTCTCACGCGGGGGAAATACACTGTGGCACAAACTTCATTGTGCAGAACCTCCCATGCTCAACAAAGTGTTCTCACGCGGGAACTACACAGTGGCACAAAATTCCATTGTGCAGAACCTGCCATGCTCAACAAAGTGTTCTCACGCGGGGAACTACACTGTGGCACAAACTTCCATTGGGAGAACCTCCCATGCTCAACAAGTGTTCTCACGCGGGGAACTAAAACAGTGGCACAAACTTCCATTGTGCAGAACCTCTCATGCCAACAAAGTGTTCTCACTCGGGGAACTACACTGTGGCACAAAACTTCCATTGTGCAGACCTCCCATGCTCAACAAAATGTTCTCACTCGGGGAACTACACTGTGGCCAAAATTCCTTGTGCAGAACCTCCCCGCTCAACAAGTGTTCTCACGCGGGGAACTACACTGTGGCACAAACTTCCATTGTGCAGAACCTGCCATGTTCAACAAAGTGTTCTCACTCGGGGAACTACACTGTGGCACAAAAATTCCGTTGTGCAGAACCTCCCATGCTCAACAAAATGTTCTTACGCGGGGAACTACACTGTGGGGACAAACTTCCATTGTGGGAGAACCTCCCATGCTCAACAAAGTGTTCTTTATCGGGAACTACACTGTGGCACAAACTTCCATTGTGCAGAACCTCCCATGCTCAACAAAGTGTTCTCACGCGGGGAACTACACTGTGGCACAAACTTCCATTGTGCAGAACCTCCCATCTCAACAAAGTGTTCTCACGCGGGAACTACACAGTGGCACAAACTTCCATTGTGCAGAACCTGCCTGCTCCAACAAAGTGTTCTTCACTCGGGAACTACACTGTGGCACAAACTTCCATTTTGCAGAACCTGCCATGCTCAACAAAGTGTTCTCACTCGGGGAACTACACTGTGGCACAAATTTTCCCTTTTGCAGAACCTCCCATATCAACAAAGTGTTCTCACGCGGGGAACTACACTGTGGCACAAACTCCATTGTGCAGAACCTGCCATGCTCAACAAAGTGTTCTCACTCGGGGAACTACACTGTGGCACAAACTTCCATTGTGCAGAACCTCCCATGCTCAACAAAATGTTCTCACGCGGGGAACTACACTGTGGCACAAACTTCCATTGTGCAGAAAACCCCCCATGCTCAACAAAGTGTTCTCACTCGGGAAAATACACAGTGGGACAAAAATTCCTTGTGCAGAACCTCCCTGCTCAACAAAAATGTTCTCACTCGGGGAAAATACACTGTGGCACAAACTTCCATTGTGCAGAACCTCCCATGCTCAACAAAGTGTTCTCACGCGGGGAACTACACTGTGGCACAAACTTCCATTGTGCAAACCTGCCATGCTCAAAAAAGTGTTCTCACGCGGGAACTACACTGTGGCACAAACTTCCATTGTGCAGAACCTGCCATGCTCAACAAAATGTTCTCACGCGGGGAACTACACTGTGGCCAACTTCCCTTGTGCAGAACCTGCCATGCTCAACAAAGTGTTCTCACTCGGGGAACTACACTGTGGGCCCCAAACTTCCCTTGTGCAGAACCTCCCATGCTCAACAAGTGTTCTCACGCGGGGGAAATACACTGTGGCACAAACTTCCATTGTGCAGAACCTGCCATGCTCAACAAAGTGTTCTCACGCGGGGAACTACACTGTGGCACAAACTTCCATTGTGCAGAACCTCCCATGCTCAACAAAGTGTTCTCACGCGGGGAACTACACTGTGGCACAAACTTCCATTGTGCAGAACCTGCCATGCTCAACAAAGTGTTTTTTACGCGGGGAACTACACTGTGGCACAAACCTCCATTGTGCAGAACCTGCCATGCTCAACAAAGTGTTCTCACGGGGAACTAAACTGTGGCAAACTTCCATTGTGCAGAACCTGCCATGCTCAACAAAGTGTTCTCACTCGGGGAACTACACAGTGGCACAAACTTCCATTGTGCAGAACCTGCCATGCTCAACAAAGTATTCTCACGCGGGGAACTACACTGTGGCACAAAACTTCATTGTGCAGAACCTCCCATGCTCAACAAAGTGTTCTCACTCGGGGAACTACACTGTGGCACAAACTTCCCTTGTGCAGAACCTGCCATGCTCAACAAAGTGTTCTCACGCGGGGAAATACACTGTGGCACAAACTTCCATTGTGCGAACCTCCCATGCTCAACAAGTGTTCTCACGCGGGGAACTACACAGTGGGACAAACTTGCATTGTGCAGAACCTGCCATGCTCAACCAAGTGTTCTCACGCGGGGAACTACACTGTGGCACACACTTGCATTGTGCAGAAAAACCCCCCATGCTCAACAAAGTGTTCTCACGCGGGGAACTACACAGTGCACAAACTTCCATTGTGCAGAACCTGCCATGCTCAAACAAAGTGTTCTCACTCGGGGAACTACACTGTGCACAAACTTCCATTGTGCAGAACCTCCCATGCTCAACAAAGTGTCTCACTCGGGGAATACACTGTGGCACAAACTTCCATTGTGCAGAAACTCCATACTCAACAAAGTGTTCTCACTCGGGGAACTACACTGTGGCACAACTTCCCTTGTGCAGAACCTGCCATGCTCAACAAAGTGTTCTCACGCGGGGAACTACAAGTGGCACAAACTTCCATTGTGCAGAAAACCCGCCATGCTCAACAAAGTGTTCTCACGCGGGGAACTACACTGTGGCACAAACTTCCATTGTGCAGAACCTGCCATGCTCAACAAAGTGTTCTCACTCGGGGAACTACACTGTGGCACAAACTTCCATTGTGCAGAACCTCCCATGCTCAACAAAGTGTTCTCACGCGGGGAACTACACTGTGGCACAAACTTCCATTGTGCAGAACCTCCCATGCTCAACAAAGTGTTCTCACGCGGGGAACTACACTGTGGCACAAACTTCCATTGTGCAGAACTTCCCTTGCTCAACAAAGTGTTCTCACGCGGGGAACTACACTGTGGGGACAAACTTCCATTGTGCAGAACCTGCCATGCTCAACAAAGTGTTCTCACTCGGGGAACTACACTGTGGCACAAACTTCCATTGTGCAGAAAACCCGCCTTGCTCAACAAAGTGTTCTCACGCGGGGAACTACACTGTGGCACAAACTTCCATTTTGCAGAACCTGCCATGCTCAACAAAGTGTTCTCACTCGGGGAACTACACTGTGGCACCCAAAATTCCATTGTGCAGAACCTCCATGCTCAACAAAGTGTTTTTTCACTCGGGAACTACACTGTGGCACAAACTTCCATTGTGCAGAACCTCCCATGCTCAACAAAGTGTTCTCACTCGGGGAACTACACAGTGGCACAAACTTCCATTGTGCAGAACCTCCCATGCTCAACAAAGTGTTCTCACTCGGGGAACTACACAGTGGCACAAACTTCCATTGTGCAGAACCTCCCATGCTCAACAAAGTGTTCTCACTCGGGGAACTACACTGTGGCACAAACTTCCAGATGACGTCAAGAATAAAGAAATAAATCCATTTAAACTGCAAATAAAAGAAAAGTTGAAAAGTAACTATTAAAATTAATTAATTATTATTATAATTGCTATTTATATAATTAATGTGATAATTATCATTGCTCTCATTAACAGTACTATTATGTACCGTACATAACAGTGAAGTCGCCACCTGCAGTGAAGTCGCCAGGCGCCAAATATTACGAATTATAGCATCACTACTGATTTTTATGTGCCACTGAAGATGATACATAGTAGTTTATATCATGACTGTATAATCTACACTGTTTCAGCGTTGTTTTATGCTTTGTAGCTGCAAATATAACTGTTGTGCATTTTGCTTCTCACGTTTTTCTTCGCGCGATGACAGACAGTAAACAGTAGCTTTTCGGGCGACAGGACGCAGACTTGCCAGATCTTTCAAACTTGAATATAATTTATTTTCACGTTGGCAGAGGAATTTTTATATATCCAAGCATCTTCCGCAGCTAACATATATAGAGACTTGTTTTACTTTACCTCTAATTTCCTTGAATTCCCCAGAGTGGCGACTCAACTGTTGGGTTAAAATACTAGCTGGCGACTTTACTGTAGTAGGTATAGTGAGGTTTGCCACTCGGTTTATTTTTGTAATTTGTTCATTTATAGCCCCCACTATGACACAGATGAAGACACAAAATGACACAGACTCTCCAGATAGCCCCTTCTAACTGTCCTGAAATCATGGATGTACAAATGTAACTATTAACGCCACCACACGGCTGTACATAACAAAGAAACGTTGTCCTGGCGACTTCACTGTTATCTACGGTAGGAGTACTGTGATGGTATAGGAAAGCTGGTTTCTGTATAGTCTTGAATATACTTGTTAAATCTATTTTATTTTATTGAAGAAATTAAGTAGTATGTTCAGTAGGGAATATTAATTTATTCATTTAATTTAGTTTTTCATATGTAAATTAGCATTAGGCCGTCCTACACGCTGCGTCTGCTGCACTCTTATAGTAGCATGAAGGCCATACAAGAGTTACCACGCAATGCACAAAGGCTGGCACATTTTCTCTACATGTATAATAACTTGTGTAACATTAAGGCCAATAAAATAGCAATCAATGTCAATCTCTCTCTCTCTCTCCTCTCTCTCTCTCTCTCTCTCTCTCTCTCTCTCTCTCTCTCTCTAGAAAGTTGTTTTCTTCAGTAAATTTTGTTATAATACTTCTATATAACTCATTAATCTATCTATCTATCTATCTATCTATCTATCTATCTATCTATCTATCTGTCTGTCTGTCTGTCTGTCTGTCTGTCTGTCCATCTATCTATCTATCTATCTATCTATCTTCTGTCTGTCTGTCTGTCTGTCATGTCTGTCTGTCTGTCTGCTGCCTGCCTGTCTGTCTGTCTCGTCTGTCTGTCTGTCCTGTCTGCGTCTTCTGTCTGTCTGTCTGTCTGTCTGTCTGTCTGTCTGTCTGTCGTCTGTCTGTCTGTCTGTCTGTCTGTCTGCCTGTCTGTCTGTCGTCTGTCGGTCTTTTCTGTCTGTCTTTTCTGTCTGTCTGTCTGTCGTCTGTCTGTCTGTTGTCTGTCTGTCTGTCTCTGTCTGTCTGTCTGTCTGTCTTTTCTGTCGTGTCTGTCTGCCTGTCTGTCTGTCTGTCTGTCTGTCTGCCTGCCTGCCTGTCTGTCTTTTCTGTCTGTCTGTCTGCCTGTCTGTCTGTCTGTCTGTCTGTCTGTCTGTCTGTCTGTCTGTCTGTCGTCTGTCTGTCTGTCTGTCTGTCTGTCTGTCTGCCTGTCTGCCTGTCTGTCTGTCGTCTGTCTGTCTGTCTGTCTGTCTGTCTGTCTGTCTGTCTGTCTGTCTGCCTGTCTGTCTGTTGTCTGTCTGTCTGTCTGTCTGTCTGTCTGTCTGTCTGTCTGTCTGCCCTGTCTGTCTGTCTGTCTGTCTGTCTGTCTGTCTGTCTGTCTGCCTGTCTGTCTGTCTGTCTGTCTGTCTGTCTGTCTGTCTTATACTGTAAACTCATATCTGGATTTTCATAAAGAGTTAGAAGTATCGCACACGCATATTCACACATTCACAAACCCAAAACCATACACACACAAACACATATACAACTGGGGGGGGGGGGGGGGGGGGGGGGGGCCACTCAGTAGAGCGCATACCTCCGCCCGAATATTTCATCAATTGGCTGCATGATATATATATATATATATAATATATAATATATATTATATAATATATAATATATATATAAAATATTATATTATATATATTTTATATTATATATATATATGCACTCAGTATGGGCGCATACCTCCGGCCGAATATTTCATCAATTGGTTGCCATGGCAACAGTTGTCAATAGATTTCATCCAAAATTAAATCAATTCTTCCTTATACCAAATAGACTTGGTATACCGAGTTTGGTCCAAATCTATTCGTAACTTTTCGAGAAATCCTGTACACTAACAAACAGACAGACAGACAGACAGACAGACAGACAGACAGACAGACAGACAGACAGACAGATCGGGGTGAAAACATAACCCCTCCAACTTCGTTGGCGGAGGTAAATATATACATACAAACACATATACACGTACCCGCACGTACACATACAAATACACATACATATGCACATATACATACATACACATACACTCATACGCATACAAATACACACCTATACATACATATACATACATACACATACACATACATACAGACACATACACACACACACACACACATACACACACACATATATACATACACACACACAAATACATATATGATATTAACCACACACTCAATACACATTATCACTGATTTTTTTTTTTATTTTTTTTTTTTTTTTTTTTATATATACACCTACATAAACATGTCTATAAATATTAGTAAGGCTGCAGCAAAACATACTTCCCATTGAAACTCCTATTACTCGTTACTCATTGCAAAGATATTACTCATGATATCAAACAGTAACTGAATTGTTACATCCGTTAAGAAGATACTTTTTTGCTTTGATCTTAAAAGAAACACAGTTGTTTGTATGCATGAGATACTCGGGCAGTTTATTCCATTGGAGACAGCCTGCGTATGTTACGAATCTCCTTCTGGCTTCTGATCGTGGTCGTGGAGGTCTTAACATGTTATTGTTCCTTAAATTAAAATTGTGAACATTAGATACTCTAACAAAATCAATGACTGTGGGAGTTCTTAGCTGAAGATATACAAACTTTAACAATTCTAGCTTATGAATATCCTGAACGGATATGAATGATATGATATGAATGGATATGAACGGATACACCATGTTCAATGAATAAGTTGTCTGTGTGATGCCGACGTCCTACCCCTGAAATCATCCTAATGACCCTTTTTTGTACCGTAGATAACAGTAAAGTCGCCAGGACAACTTTTTTTTCTGTTTACAGCCGTGTGGTGGCGTTAATAGTTACATTTCTACATCCATGATTTCAGGACAGTTAGAAGGGGCTATCTGGAGAGTCTGTGTCATTTTGTGTCTTCATCTGTGTCATAGTAGGGCTATAAATGAAAAAAAATTACAAAAATATCCAAAGTGGCTACTAACAGTAGAAGTCGCCATCTAGTTTTTATTTACTGAGTGTCGTACGCCGTCGTCGTTTGCCCCAAAAAAAAACCGCGTAGTGAATTGTAAACCGTCTATACTTGCAAACTACAAAGCATAAAACAACGCTGAACAGTGTAGATTATACAGTCATGATATAAATACTGTGGGATCATCTTCAGTGGCACAGACAAAAGCAGTAGTGATGCTATCATTCGTAAATTTTGGGGCCTGGCGACTTCACGAGTGGCGACTTCACTGTTATCTACGGTAAATAAGGGCTACCCAAAATTTTAAGTATGGATATATCAAACTGTAATACAATATGATAATAGCCCCAAAGCCGCCCTCGGGCGGGGCTTTTGGCTAGCTCCTGCGGAGGGCTATTGGTTTTTTTATTTTTTTTTATTTTTTTATTTATTTACATCTATTACATAAATATAAAACATATACATATAAATATGCACATACATACACATACACATACATACACATACAGCCAGTAATAAATGAGCGGGCATCAGCCCGCCGGTAGCCGCAGGGCCCCAGTCAGGTCACAGGGGGGCGGGGCGTGAGGTCACTCCCGCTCCTTTGTTCATCGGGGGGGTGGGCGGCACGCGCCACCTCCCCGCAGCAGGTGCAAATTTTTTGAAACTGCCATACGAGGGCGGCCGCCCCTTTTCCGGCCGACGCGCTGGCTGAGCCGTTCTGTAGCGGGGCAGGAAAGCAGGTAGTGGGTCAGGGGATTGGGGCCATATGAGGACAGTGCTCACCACGGCCGCTCCTCAAACCCGTCCTCGTCATCCCGGGTTACGTAGCCAAGCGAAGTCGGTTAGAACGACCTCTCGGGTCGGGGCAGCTGGGCGGGGGTAAGGCTCGTGTTTTGGGCTTTTGTGCCAGGATGCCCGCCTCAGTCTGCACACTGGCGATAGTTTTGGGTCGCTTTGGCCNGAGCCGGTTAAAAACCGCCTTTTTGTACCGTAGATAACAGTAAAGCGCAGGACACTTTTTTTTCTGTTACAGCCGTGTGGTGCGTAATAGTACATTTCTACATCCATGATTTCAGGACAGTTAGAAGGGCTATTCGGAGAGTCTGTGTCATTTTGTGTCTTCATCTGTGTCATAGTAGGGCTATAAATGAAACAAATTACAAAAATATCTACAAAGTGGCTACCAACAGTAGAGTCGCCATCTAGGTGTTTTATTTACTGAGTGTCGTACCGCCGTCGTCGTCGCCCAAAAAAAAAACCGCGTAGTGAAATTGTAAACCGTCTATACTTGCAGCTACAAAGCATAAAACAACGCTGAAACAGTGTAGATTATACAGTCATGATATAAACTACTGGTGTATCATCTTCAGTGGCACCGAAAACAGCAGTAGTGATGCTATCATTCGTAATATTTGGCGCCTGGCGACTTCACTGCAGGTGGCGACTTCACTGTTATCTACGGTAAATAAGACTACAATATGTAAGTATGGATATATCAAACTGTAATACAATATGATTAACTAGCCGCAAAGCCGCCCTCCGGGCGGACTTTTTGGCTAGCTCCTGCGGAGGGCTATTGGTGGGGCCACCACCTGTGTTTGGTAACCAGACTCTCCAGATAGCCCCTTCTAACTTTCCTGAAATCATGGATGTAGAAATGTATGTATTAACGCCAACCCATTCACATCACCCCCACCCATTCACTCACCCTTACCATCACCCCCCACCCATTCACTCACCCATTACCCATCACCCCCACCCATTTACTCACCCATTACCCATCACCCCCCCCCCATTCACTCACCCATTACCCATCACCCACCCATTCACTCACCCATTACCATCACCCCCACCCATTCACTCACCCATTACCCATCACCCCCCACCCATTCACTCACCCAATTACCCATCACCACACACCCATTCACTCACCCATTACCCATCACCCCCCATCTATTCCCTCACCCATCACCCCCCACCCATTTACTCAACCCATCACCGCACAACCATTACCCATCACCCCACCCCTTCACTCACCCATTACCCACACCCTACATCAAGGTTTTTCCCCAATTCTCGCAACCCACTTTTTTTTTCACAATTATCGCTAATAGGCTGCTAAAAAAAAGAGAAAAAAAAGGTGATCGGATCATCTCATAAGTGGGCTTAAAACCTTCCCCTGGTCAACCTGGTTCCAAAAATGTGGAATATGATGGGATTCCGCCACGGGGGGCGGAACCTATACCACACACACACACACACACACACACAGACACACACACACACACACACACACACACACACACACACACACACTTTCGCTTATATTATTATAGATGTTTCTTTTAACAGATTATTTTTAATTTTATATATAATTCCTAACGACCTCGTAATTTTACTATAAATATAGTTCACATGCTCCTTCCATAATCATTTTTCATCAATCATAATTCCTAAAAATTTTGTTGAAGAACATCTTTGAATATCACAGTTTCCAATTTTCCCTGAGGTGTGTCGGCTAAGACTTTTATTCCCTGCAAATATAATGAAGTGGGTTTTGTTAATATTAATTGAAAGTCTGTTACCGTAGATAACAGTGAAGTCGCCACCTGCAGTGATGTCGCCAGGCGCCATATATTACGAATTATAGCATTACTACTGATTTTTACGTGCCACTGAAGATGATACACAGTAGTTTATATCATGACTGTATAATCTACCCTGTTTCAGCGTTGTTTTATGCTTTGTAGCTGCAAGTATAGACGGTTTACAATTTCACTACGCATTTTTTTTTCGGGCGACGACGACAGCGGTACGACACTCAGTAAATAAACACTAGATGGCGACTTTACTGTTGGTAGCCACTTTGTAGATATCTTTGTAATTTGTTCATTTATAGCCATAATATGACACAGATGAAGACACAAAATGACACAGACTCTCCAGATAGCCCCTTCTAACTGTCCTGAAATCATGGATGTAGAAATGTAACTATTAACGCCACCACACGGCTGTAAACAGAAAAAAAAGTTGTCCTGGCGACTTTACTGTTATCTACGTAGCTAATAACCAATTAGCTACATTATTTAGTTCTTGATTAACCAGATTCTCAAGGGTGTGCAGATCAGGCTCAGAATAGTAAAGAGTTGTGTCATCAGCGAATAGTATAAAATTCAATAGTGACGAAGAACTGGTGATGTCATTGATAAATAACAGAAACAAAAGAGGTCCGAGCGTGGAGCCCTGAGGAACTCCCATTGCTACCTGTGCATTGGAGGATTTTACACAGTTTATTTCAGTAAACTGTTTTCTCCCTGATAGATAACTTCGAAACCAATTCAGTGTCCTGTTTCTTATACCATAGAATTCAAGTTTTTTAAGTAATATAGAATGGTTTATTGTATCGAAGGCTTTTGTTAAATCAAGGAATACTGCCATGGTGAATTTACCTTTTTCATTTTCAATCAAAATATCGTTCATGAGTTCAACAATCGCTGTTTGTGGTGAGACATTTTTGCGGAAGCCAAACTACCGTAGATAACAGTAAAGTCGCCACCTGCAGTGAAGTCGCCAGGCGCCAAATATTACGAATTATAGCATCACTACTGATTTTTATGTGCCACTGAAGATGATACACAGTAGTTTATATCATGACTGTATAAGCTACCCTGTTTCAGCGTTGTTTTATGCTTTGTAGCTGCAAGTATAGACGGTTTACAATTTCGCTACGCATTTTTTTTTCGGGCGACGACGACAGCGGTACGACACTCAGTAAATAAACACTAGATGGCGACTCTACTGTTAGTAGCCACTTTGTAGATATTTTTGTCATTTGTTCATTTATAGCCCTACTATGACACAGATGAAGACACAAAATGACAGACTCTCCAGATAGCCCCTTCTAACTGTCCTGAAATCATGGATGTAGAAATGTAACTATTAACGCCACCACACGGCTGTAAACAGAAAAAAAAGTTGTCCTGGCGACTTAACTGTTATCTACGGTAGTTGTTTGAGAATATGTTATTAGTGTCTAAGAATTGTATTAGTCTCTCATACACCCCTCTTTCTATTATTTTACTTAAAGTAGATAATACTGCTATTGGGCGGTAGTTATGTGACTGTAGTGTATCTCCACCTGCTATTGGGCGGTAGTTATGTGACTGTAGTTTATCTCCACCTTTATGAATAGGGATGATTTTAGCAGTTTTTAGGTTGTTTGGGAATATGCCGCTCTGAAACGACTCATTGATCAACTTACATAGAATGGTAGCTAGATATTGCAGGGGAAATAAGTTTGATTGCCTTGGCATGAATATTGTCGTAACCGGGACTAGACTCTTTCAGTTCTTTGAGGCTTTTTATCACTTCCTCTGGAGTTGTTGGGGTCAGAGTCATACAGGGAAAGTTACCCCTCAAATTCTGTGATGGGGATACTTCTGAAGCAGGTAGAGAGCTGTAGCCAAAGGTTGACCAATGGAAGTAAAATATTTATTAATTTCATCACACACTGTATTTGGGTCCTTCCTTACTTCCTTCCTTCCTTCCCTCCCTACCTTCCTTCCTTCCTTCCTTCCTTCCTTCCTTCCTTCCTTCTCCCTTCCTTCCTTCCTTCCTTCCTTCCTTCCTTCCTTCCTTCCTTCCTTCCTCTCTTCCTTCCTTCCTTCCTTCTTCCTACCTTCCTTCTTCCTCTCTTCCTTCCTTCCTTCCTTCTTCCTACCTTCCTTCTCTCCCTCCCTTCCTTCCTTCCTTCCTTCCTTCCTTCCTTCCTTCCTTCCTTCCTTCCTTCCTTCCTTCTTCCTACCTTCCTTCCTTTCTTCCTTCCTTCTTCCTCTCTTCCTTCCTACCTTCCTTCCTTCTTCCTCCCTCTCTTCCTTCCTTCCTTCCTTCCTTCCCTCCATCCTTCCTTCCTTCCTTCCTTCCTTCCTTCCTTCCTTCCCTCCTTCCTTCTCTCCCTCCCTTCCTTCCCTTCCTCCTTCCTTATAGTCACACCGTTTACCAATAGCTTATCAATGTCCGTTTTCTTAGTCTGCTTAGAGTTTAAAAGTTCCTTCTTTGTATTCAACATCATTTTACTATTACCAAAGGCTGTACTAAGTGTCTGTCTGTCTGTCTGTCTGTCTGTCTGTCTGTCTGTCTATCTATCTATCTATCTGTCTGTCTGTCTGTCTGTCTGTCTGTCTGTCTGTCTGTCTATCTATCTATCTATCTATCTATCTATCTATCTATATGTCTGTCTGTCTGTCTGTCTGTCTGTCTGTCTGTCTGTCTGTCTGTCTATCTATCTATCTATCTATATGTCTGTCTGTCTGTCTGTCTGTCTGTCTGTCTGTCTGTCTGTCTATCTATCTATCTATCTATCTGTCTCTTTGTCTGTCTGTCTGTCTGTCTGTCTGTCTGGTCTGTCGTCTATCTATCTATCTATCTATATATATGTCTGTCTGTCTGTCTGTCTGTCTGTCTGTCTGTCTGTCTGTCTATCTATCTATCTATCTATATGTCTGTCTGTCTGTCTGTCTGTCTGTCTGTCTGTCTGTCTGTCTATCTATCTATCTATCTATCTATCTATCTATATGTCTGTCTGTCTGTCTGTCTGTCTGTCTGTCTGTCTGTCTGTCTGTCTATCTATCTATCTATCTATCTATCTATCTATATGTCTGTCTGTCTGTCTGTCTGTCTGTCTGTCTGTCTGTCTGTCTGTCTATCTATCTATCTATCTATCTATATGTCTGTCTGTGTCTGTCTGTCTGTCTGTCTGTCTGTCTGTCTGTCTGTCTATCTATCTATCTATCTATCTATCTATCTATATGTCTGTCTGTCTGTCTGTCCTGTCTGTCTGCTCTGTCTGTCTGTCTGTCTATCTATCTATCTATCTATCTATATGTCTGTCTTTCTGTCTGTCTGTCTGTCTGTCTGTCTGTCTGTCTATCTATCTATCTATCTATATGTCTGTCTGTCTGTCTGTCTGTCTGTCTGTCTGTCTGTCTGTCTATCTATCTATCTATCTATCTATCTATATGTCTGTCTGTCTGTCTGTCTGTCTGTCTGTCTGTCTATCTATCTATCTATCTATCTATCTATCTATCTATCTATCTGTCTGTCTGTCTGTCTGTCTGTCTGTCTGTCTGTCTATCTGTCTATCTATCTATCTATCTATCTATCTATCTGTCTGTCTGTCTGTCTGTCTGTCTGTCTGTCTGTCTATCTATCTATCTATCTATCTATCTATCTGTCTGTCTGTCTGTCTGTCTGTCTGTCTGTCTGTCTGTCTGTCTGTCCATCTATTTCCACCATTTATAAACACACATAAATACTTCTAATATCTATCTATCTATTAACACAGTCTTGAAAAAAAGGGTCGAATTGTACTATGTAACCCTTGTTGAATCATAGATATGCCTTATACGCCAAGGGTTTTGTGTACATTTCGACCCTGTAGCCGTTTTTGCCCAATGTGAACAAATAGTCTAAAGTCTAACACCCTTTTCCTAGTGTTATTGTAATGTCAACAAAGGGTCGAAAGGGTTGAGGGTCGAAAGGGTTGAAACGTGTAAAATCATGTTATAGCCTATAGGTAAAAAATTTGGCTTGTGATGTTTGTTCAGAAAGAAAGGAAGGAAGAGGAAGGAAGGAAGGAAAAGGAAGGAAGGAAGGAAGGAAGGAAGGGAAGGAAGGGAAGGAAGGAAGGAAGGAAGGAAGAAGTAAGGAAGGAGGGAAGGAAGGAAGGAAGGAAGGAAGGAAGAGAGAAAGGAAGGAAGGAAGGAAGGAAGGAAGGAGGAAGGAAGGAAGGAAAAAAGGAAGGAAGGAAGGAAGGAAGGAAGAAGGAAGGAAAGGAAGGAAGAGGAATAGGAAAAGGAAAGGAAGAGGAGAAGGAAGGAAGGAAGAGGAAGAAGAAGAAGGAAGAGAGAAGAGAAGGAAAAAGAGAAAAATTGGATAAATGGAAAGACTTATAAAGGGACATTTGAGAAAGAATTTAGAGCGAGAGAGAGAGTATCGTAGATCTAGACGATCGAAGTCGAGAGAGAAGGAGTAGATCGTTAACCCAATTTAGCGACATTTTGCAAACACTTCTCAGACATGAATAAGCAGTTTTGAAATGACAATTCTCTCTAATCATCTACTCCTCAAAATACTAAAAAAATCCTCGTCTCTGTCTTCTCTCCTCCTCTCACTCCAAGACATTAAAACACGTAAATAATCAACGAAATAATCAAAGAGTCGACAAAATTTAAACTGAACACAAAACTACACACAAAAACACTTGGATATAGGCAAAGGTTAAACACAACCACACACACACACACACACCACACACACACCACACACACACACACACACCCACCCCGTAGTGTCACGCACGGACACACAACACCAAACCGCAGCCCACCCGGGGAAACAGTATGGTTGTTTCCTTAAACCCGAGCCCGGTCGATCCCCGGTGGAGTGAACAGGTGGGTTTTGTCCTACCCGGGCCTTTTGACCCCCCCCGGGGTGGTTTGGCTCCGGATTATAACCCACGCAGGAATGAAAAGGGCTTGCCCCCGAACGGCCACACGAGCGTAATGTGCTGTAAACAGGCCTACAGATGTAGCAACTGTAAATACTAACAACACACACACCCACACACACAAAGATCGCATTAAAGAACGAGACAAGAAGGGATAGAGAGAGAGAAGAGGAGAGAGAGAGAGAGGGACCGTACCGAGAGGAATGATGAAGAGTGAGGAGCCCTCATCGGACTTAGGAATTTACGACCACCTCACGACTAGGAGTTCCATAAAAGGTTTTTAGGAACAAGGAGCAGCGACGAAGGACGACGGTCGGCCACGAAGACACACGGGTACCCTCGTGTCTTCGTGCCCACCTTCGTCGCTGCTCCTCGTTCCGAAAAATATCCCTTTTATGGTAACCTTCCTAAGTCGATGAAGGTTGTCGCTCAACCTTCATCATGACTCTCAGTACGGGCAGAGAGTACTTGCACCTTCCCTCTCACCTACCTCCACCTTCTCTCCTTTGTGTGTGGTGTGTGTGTGTGTGTGTGTGTGTGTGTGTATTCATCTAGTTAGTTGTATTCATCTAGTATTTCTAGTTGTATTTTACAGGGCCTGAGCAACGCTCGTGTGGCCCCGTCTGCATATCAACATTTTCATAATCCTGCTTAGTGGTTAGTGTTGGGGGAAGCCACCACCCCGGGAGGCGGGTCACAAACCCCGGCTAACACCCGGTACCCATTCATTGCTGGGTGGACAGGGGCTCGGGTTTTAAGGAAACAGCCCATCTATTTACGCTCCGCCCGGGGATCGAACCCGGGACTTCTCGGTTGTGAACCGAGCGTGCTACCCCTACACTACGGAGTACCCCATGTGTGTGTGTGTGTGTGTGTGTACCTTTCAAGCTCATAAACATACTTATTCTTAAACAGGTAGATAATATGTGTGTGTTTGTGTGTGTGTGTGTGTGTGTGTGTGTGTGTGTGTGTTGTGTTGTGTGTGTGTGTGTGTGTGTGTTTTTGTGTGTGTGTTGTGTGTGTGTGTGTGTGTGTGTGTGTGTGTGTGTGTGTATATATATATATATGTGTGTGTGTGTGTGTGTGTTTTTGTGTGGGGTGTGTGTGTGTGGTTGTGTGTGTGTGTGTGTTGTATATATTTGTGTGTGTGTGTGTGTGTGTGTGTGTTGTGTGTGTGTGTGTGTGTGTGTGTGTATGTGTGTGTGTGTGTGGTGTGTGTGGTGTGTGTGTATGTGTGTGTGTGTGTGTGTGTGTGTGTGTTTTGTG
>JACEEZ010020393.1:137500-140000 GCA_016584305.1 Chionoecetes opilio | reverse complement strand
CCCTTAGATCTCCTACCCTCCCTAGTTTCCCACGCATTTCCCCCTTTCGGCGCTCTAGTAATCTTCCTCCTCCTTCTTCCTCCTCCTCCTTCTTCCTTCCTCCTCCTGTTTCCCTTCTTCCTTTCTTTCCTCCTCCTCTTTTTGCCCGCTCTTCTTTTCCTCTTCCTCTTCCTCCTTGGCCTCCTATCAGTCCTCCTCCTCCTCCTCCTTCTCCTCCTCCTCCTTTTTCTTTTCCTCTTCCTTAACCTCCTAACAATCTTCCTCCTCCTTCCTTTCCTCCTCCTCCTCCTCCTCCTCCTCCTCCTCCTCCTTCCTTCCTTTCTTTCCTTCTCCTCTTCTCGGCACTCTTACAGCCTTCCTCCTCCTCCTCCTCCTCCTCCTCCTCCTCCTCCCCCCCTCCTCTCCTCCTCCTCCTCCTCCTCCTCCTTCTCACCTGTGACGCCGCAGAGCACCTGAGGAAGAGGAGGAGGAGGAGGAGGAGGAGGAGGAGGAGGAGGAGGAGGAGGAGGAGGAGGAGGAGGAGGAGGAGGGGGGGAGACACAATGTGAAGGGGGGAGGGGGAGGAGGGGGGAAGAAGAGGGACGGGGGTTAACTTGATCTATTGTGAGGCAGGTTGGAGAAGGGGGGCAGGGAGGGGGGGAAGGGGGGTTAATGGGGGGGGAGGGGGGGGAGGTTGTCATGGTAGCGTTCTCATGGCAGTCCACAAGAGCAACAACAACCTCCTCCTCCTCCTGATTTTCCTCTCTTTGTCTTCGTATTTCTCGCCATCATCATCATCATCAGTTTTGTTATTATTATTATTATTATTATTTCCTTCCTTCCTTCCTTCATGCCTTCCTTCCTTCTCTTCTTCTTCTTCTTTTTCCTCCTCCTCCACCTCCTCTTCCTCTTCCTCTGACTCTTCCTCCTCTTCTTCTTCTTTACCTTACTCGGTTTCTTTCTCATAAACCAAAAATTTCCCATAGCTTAAACCAAATTTTTCCATAGCTTAATAAAACCAAAAAGATTTACCTTTCAATTTCTCGAAGCAGTATTTCCCATCACAAAGCAGTATTTTCCCCTCACAAAGCAGTATTTCCCCTCACAAAGCAGTATTTTCCCCTCACAAAGCAGTATTTCCCCTCACAAAGCAGTATTTTCCCCTCACAAAGCAGTATTTTCCCCTCACAAAGCAGTATTTACCCTCACAAAGCAGTATTTCCCCTCACAAAGCAGTATTTTCCCCTCACAAAGCAGTATTTCCCCTCACAAAGCAGTATTTCCCCTCACAAAGCAGTATTTTCCCCTCACAAAGCAGTATTTCCCCTCACAAAGCAGTATTTCCCCTCACAAAGCAGTATTTCCCCTCACAAAGCAGTATTTCCCCTCACAAAGCAGTATTTTCCCTCACAAAGCATTATTTCCCCTCACAAAGCAGTATTTCCCCTCACAAAGCAGTATTTCCCCTCACAAAGCAGTATTTCCCCCTCACAAAGCATTATTTCCCCTCACAAAGCAGTATTTCCCCTCACAAAGCAGTATTTCCCCTCACAAAGCAGTATTTTCCCTCACAAAGCAGTATTTCCCCTCACAAAGCAGTATTTCCCCTCACAAAGCAGTATTTCCCCTCACAAAGCAGTATTTTCCCCTCACAAAGCAGTATTTCCCCTCACAAAGCATTATTTTCCCCTCACAAAGCAGTATTTTCCCCTCACAAAGCAGTATTTCCCCTCACAAAGCAGTATTTCCCCTCACAAAGCAGTATTTCCCCTCACAAAGCAGTATTTTCCCTCACAAAGCATTATTTCCCCTCACAAAGCAGTATTTTCCCCTCACAAAGCAGTATTTCCCCTCACAAAGCAGTATTTTCACCTCACAAAGCAGTATTTCCCCTCACAAAACAGTATTTTCCCCTCACAAAGCAGTATTTCCCCTCACAAAGCAGTATTTTCCCTCACAAAGCAGTATTTCCCCTCAACAAATAGTATTTTCCCCTCACAAAGCAGTATTTCCCCTCACAAAGCAGTATATTCCCCTCACAAAGCAGTATTTCCCCTCACAAAGCAGTATTTTCCCCTCACAAAGCAGTATTTCCCCTCACAAATAGTATTTTCCCCTCACAAAGCAGTATTTCCCCTCACAAAGCAGTATTTCCCCTCACAAAGCAGTATTTCCCCTCACAAAGCAGTATTTCCCCTCACAAAGCAGTATTTCCCCTCACAAAGCAGTATTTTCCCCTCACAAAGCAGTATTTCCCCTCACAAAGCAGTATTTCCCCTCACAAAGCAGTATTTCCCCTCACAAAGCATTATTTTCCCCTCACAAAGCATATTTTCCCTCACAAAGCAGTATTTCCCCTCACAAAGCAGTATTTCCCCTCACAAAGCAGTATTTCCCCTCACAAAGCAGTATTTCCCCTCACAAAGCAGTATTTCCCCTCACAAAGCAGTATTTTCCTTCACAAAGCAGTATTTTCCCCTCACAAAGCAGTATTTTCCCTCACAAAGCAGTATTTTCCCCT
>JACEEZ010020393.1:122500-132500 GCA_016584305.1 Chionoecetes opilio | reverse complement strand
TGTTAACATTTTCCTTAATTCGCTATTCTAAGAGACATAGGTTAGAATACAGGTACATATATATTACTAGTTAGTTACGGGTGTTTACTAGATGCTATAGAGTATCTAGGGCCAGTTAGAGGCTTAGAAAAAGAAAAATCACTCCTTGCATCTCCTCATCGTGATAAGATGTTGCTATCTCCTTTAATTCGCTATTCTAAGAGATTGAACTTCTAGCACTACTGTATCTATGTATTACTAGTTAGTTACGGGTGTTTACTAGATGCCATAGAGTACCTAGGGCTAGTAAGAGGCTTAGAAGAAGAAAAATCACATCTTTCATCTCCTCATCTCACGTAAAGATGTTGATATTTTCCTTAATTTGCTATTCTAAGAGACATGGGTTATTAAATTAGTACACATATCTCTTACTAGTTAGTTAAGGGTGTTTACTAGATGCTATAGAGTACCTAGGGCTAGTTAGAAGCTGTAGAATGGGAAATCATCACTTTTTGCACCTGTCCCGCGGCCCGAGGCGAAACCAGGTAAGAAAACAGAGCTACCAGTTTCCATTTTCCCAAATCATGCTAGCTATAAATAACCCAAACCTTAAAACTAACACACCTACTAGTATATGGAGGAACTATAGAGGTTATTTAGTGGTGTGGGTTGAGTTTGGGGTTAGTTTAGAGGTTTGTGGGAGGAGTTAGAGAGAGAAATAAGGGGTTGGCAGCGCGGTGGGGTTGGTAATCTTGTCTCAGAGTTCCCGGATTTGGGGTCGGGACGGCGGAGGGGTAAAATGTGTTCCATCATTTAAGCCATTTCCACATTTCCTAGCCCCGCCATACCCTTCTGTCCACTAAGGAATGGACGTACACACCACCATCAGGCTGTGAGAGGCTTTTAATCCAGGAAAAACGGCGGGAAATAACTAAAAAAAGGTATTTATGTGTTCCGACCAACCTCCCATTCGATAGAAGCATCAAGGCCACCACACTCTATTTTCCCGTTTATTTTCCTGTTTATTTTCCGTTGACTCTTATTTTGAGGGTTTCTGTTGCCTCTAGGGTGTGTGGGGAGTGTGTTGGTGTGGTGTGTGTACGTGGGGTGTGTGTACGTGGGCTGTGTGTACGTGTGTGGGGGTTTACGTACACACACACACACACCCTATCGTGCCCTGCCCACTTTTTTTTTGTTCTTCAAGTTGTTCACCGGTTCTGTTTTTATGTTCTTTGTTCACACACACACACACACACACGCGCACATACACACACACACACACACTCATACACACACGCTCATACGCACACACACACACACACTCATACACACACACACACACACACACACTCATACACACACACACTCATACACATACGCACACACACACACACACGCACACGCACACACACACACACTCATACACACTCACACACACACACACACACACACACACACACACACACACACACTGACTTTTCGTACCTATAGAAAATTACGTGCGTTTTTTTGCGTTATTTTTGAGTTAATATTTTTTTCAATGAGTAAATAGGTCAAAACGGGCATACGCTTGGCCTCGGTGCTCATCTCCGTCGCATTAGCCTTCTGTGAGTGAAATAGTTTTTTTTTTGTCTCTGGTAGTCATGGATATTTTGCCGTTGGCCTCGGTGCTCATCTCCGTCGCATTAGACTTCTATGAGTGAAATAGTGTTTTTTTTGTCTGGGATTCATGTATTTTTTTGCGCGTGGCCTCGGTGCTCATCTCCGTCGCATTACCGTAGATAACACTAAAGTCGCCAGGACAACGTTTCTTTTGTTATGTACAGCCGTGTGGTGGCGTTAATAGTTACATTTGTACATCCATGATTTCAGGACAGTTAGAAGGGGCTATCTGGAGAGTCTGTGTCATTTTGTGTCTTCATCTGTGTCATAGTAGGGCTATAAATGAACAAATGACTAAAATATCACCAGAGTGGCGACGTTGATAACGGGCTACACTAACTTCGTCAGCTAGTGTTTATGTTCTGAGTGTCCTCCCGCCGTCGTCGTCGCCCGAAGAAAAAAACGCGTAGTGAAATTGTAAACCGTCTATACTTAAGAACATAAGAACATAAGAAAATAAGGAAGCTACAAGAGGCCGCGAGGCCTACACGTGGTAGTTCCTGTCACCTAACACTACCTACATCCACCTTTCATCCCCATCCATGAACCTATCCAGCCTCCCTTTATAGCTCCCTAATGGCTGCACTAACTACCTGTCTACTGAGTCCATGCCAATCATTCACCACCCTATTTGTGAACCAGTTTTTCCCTATTTCCTTTCTAAATCTACACTTTTCCAGCTTGAATCCGTGACTTCTTGTTCTACCCTGGTTAATAGCCGTAAGAACTTTTGAAGCCTGTGTCTGTCAATCCTCTGTCCACAATTATTATGATATCCCTACTACTCCTATGCTATTAACACACTCACTGTCATGGCAATTACATTACACTGACAGCTAAATACTCTTGCTTCTCCTGTACAATGACAAAACTCTCAATGTGGAGGCAACAACCAGCCTTTCCGCCAAACAGTGCACCAACGAATACAGGAAAAGTGACTCCAAATAATTGACTCTTGTACTTGCAGCTACAAAGCATAAAACAACGCTGAAACAGGGTAGATTATACAGTCATGATATAAACTACTGTGTATCGTCTTCAGTGGCACAGACACAGCAGTAGTGAGGCTATCATTCGTAATATATGGCGCCTGGCGACATTAGTGCAGGTGGCGACTATACTGTTATCTATAAAACAACGCTGAAACAAGGTAGATTATACAGTCATGATATAAACTACTGTGTATCATCTTCAGTGGCACAGACACAGCAGTAGTGAGGCTATCATTCGTAATATATGGCGCCTGGCGACATTAGTGCAGGTGGCGACTATACTGTTATCTACGGTAGACTTGATGAGTGAAATAGTGTTTTTTTTGGCATTGGTAATCATGGATTTTTTTTCGAAGGCTTTTAATGAAGTGTTTTTGCCTGAGTTAGAGAATTATCGAAGTATTATTATTATTATTATCATCATTATTATTATTATCATTATTATTATTATTATTATTATTATTATTATTATCATTATTATTATTATCATTATTTTTAGTTTCTCATCAAAGTATTATTATTATTTTTCACATTGTATTAATATCATCATTATTATAGTTAATATTTTTGGTTTCTCATCATCACATTAATTTGTTTACCGTAGACAACAGTAAAGTCGCCAGGACAACGTTTTTGTTTTATGTACAGCCGTGTGGTGGCGTTAATAGTTACATTTGTACATCCATGATTTCAGGACAGTTAGAAGGGGCTATCTGGAGAGTCTGTGTCATTTTGTGTCTTCATCTGTGTCATAGTAGGGCTATAAATTAACAAATTACTAAAATATCTACAAAGTGGCTACCAACAGTAAAGTCGCCATCTAGTGTTTATTTACCGAGTGTCGTACCGCTGTCGTCGTCGCCCGAAAAAAAAACGCGTAGTGAAATTGTAAACCGTCTATACTTGCAGCTACAAAGCATAAAACAACGCTGAAACAGGGTAGCTTATACAGTCATGATATAAACTACTGTGTATCATCTTCAGTGGCACAGACACAACAGTAGTGAGGCTATCATTCGTAATATATGGCGCCTGGCGACATTAGTGCAGGTGGTGACTATAGTGGTATCTACGGTAGGCTGAAACTATTTATTGTGATAGGTTCCGATGCGTTTTTGTGTGAGGATAATAATGATAATAATTTTGATATGATAATAAGTGACTAAATATAATAATGATAATCTAATGATACTTGCTTAGTAGATAGCAGTCATTTTTTTCTCGTTTATTTCATTCATTTAATTTTCATTTCATTCATTTAAGAGAGTAAGAATTTAAGAACTTCAGAGACTTATATAAAAGCCGTGATAAAAGAGTTCCTTCTATTTAACTATCAATCTATTCTTATTAAATTGTTCTATTAATTACCTGAGTGTGTGTGTGTGTGTATGTGTATGTGTGTGTGTGTGCGTGTGTGTGTGTGTGTGTGTAGGTGTGTGTGTGTGTGTGTGTGTGTGTAGGTGTGTGTGTGCGTTGTGTGGTGTGGTGTGTGTGTGTGTGTGTGTGTGTGTGTGTGTGTGTGTGTAACATCTTATGGAATGTTGTGTTTGTGTGTGTGTGTGTGTGTGTGTGTGTGTGTGTGTGTGTGTGTGTGCCTAACATCTTATAGGAATGTTGATGTTTGTACAGTGTGTGTGTGTGTGTGTGTGTGTGTGCTTTATGGTGTGATGTTTGTGTGTGTGGTGGTGTGTGTGTGTGTGCTAACATCTTATAGGAATGTTGATGTTTGTACAGTGTGTGTGTGTGTGTGTGTGTGTGTGTGTGCTAACATCTTATAGGAATTGAGTTGTACAGTGTGTTTGTGTGTGTGTGTGTGTGGGGTGTGTTGTTGGTGTGTGTGTGTGTTGCTGCTTTATGATAGGGTTGATGTTTGTACAGTGTGTGTGTGTGTGTGTGTGTGATGCCTAACATCTTATAGGAAGGTTGATGTTTGTACAGTGTATGTGTGTGTGTGTGTGTGTGTGTGTGTGTGTGTGCCTAACTTTATGGAGTGTTGATGTGTTTGGTCGTGTGTGTGTGTGTGTGTGTGTGGTTGCCTAACATTTATAGGAATGTTGATTTTGTGTGTGTGTGTGTGTGTGTGTGTGTGTGCTTAACATCTTATAGGAATGTTGATGTTTGTACAGTGTGTGATGTGTGTTTGTGTGTGTGTGTGTGTTGTGTGTGTGTGTGTATGCTTAACATCTTATAGGAATGTTGATGTTTGTACAGTGTGTGTGGTGTGTGTGTGTGTGTGTGTGTGTGTATGTGTGTGTGTGTGTGCGTGTGTGTGTATGCCTAAAAGAATGCTTCTCTCTCTGTCTTGCGATGGGGAAATTATCACTGCCAAGATATTAATGTTGAAATACGTGTTAACCCCTTCACGCCCAGATCTTTCCTTGGCTATATCAAATGGTCTGTTGTTAGCCATAAAATAACGATAAATAACTAAATATACCCCATGAGTTAGTGGACAAGGATACTAAACAGGTCATAGCTATAAAACATTGCTTATAGTCACTACAAATCTTCTAATGACACCCAAATTACAATGGATATTACGTTCTGGGCCTCAAGGGGTTAAGCTATCATATTTTTTGATGTGGAATTACGAGTCTGATTAATCCATCGACTAATTAGGCGAAGGCGATAGTTAGTGGTTGAATTGTTTGGTTAGTTAGCTGATTTGTTGTGACTAGCGAGGAACACAGACGTCGCCGGCCAGCGATGTTTGTGTGGACGTTCCGAAGCCGTTCCGAAGCCGTTCCGAAGCCGTTAAGATGAAGACGACTGTATGTGTTAACCCCTTGGACCCAGAACGTAATTTCCATTGTAATTTGGGTACCATTAGACGATTTTTGAGTGACTATAAGCAATGTTTCAATAGCTATGATCTGTTTAGTATCCTTGTCCACTAACTCATTTGGTATATTCAGTTAGTTATTTGTATTTAATGGCTAACAACAGACGATTCTTTATAGCCAAGGAAAGATCTGGGCGTGAAGGGTTAAGGTTTGAGGAAGACTTGATGAAGACAAGAGAGTGTGTGTGAATAGAGACAGGAATTTAAGAAGGAAACAAAAGGGAGAGTTTGAAAGGGGTAACAGAGAGGGTCAAGGGAGAGTTTGAAAGGGGTAACAGAAAGAGAGAAAAAGGAGGGTCAAGGGAAAGTTTGAAAGGGGTAACAGAGAGAGAGAAAGGAGGGTAAAGGGAGAGTTTGAAAGGGGTAACAGAGAGAAAGGAGGGTAAAGGAGAGTTTGAAAGGGGTAACAGAGAGAAAGGAGGATAAAGGGAGAGTTTGAAAGGGGTAACAGAGAGAGAGAAAGGAGGGTAAAGGGAGAGTTTGAAAGGGGTAACAGAGAGAGAAAGGAGGGTCAAGGGAGAGTTTGAAAGGGGTAACAGAGAAAGGAGGATAAAGGGAGAGTTTGAAAGGGGTAACAGAGAGAGAGAAAGGAGGGTCAAGGGAAAGTTTGAAAGGGGTAACAGAGAAAATGTAAAGAAATGGAAGAAGAGAAAGAATTTTTATTTCGAATTTTTTTTTTTTTCAGGAGCATTTTACTTCAGCATTAGGCCTAGAGGAACAACACATAGATGCAAAGTTCCAATCCAATGTCATAAACAGAAGTTCAATTATCTCTTGTAGATTTTGAGATATTTAATAGTATATAAGAAATACACCAATAAAATTTTCTCACTTACTTAAACTCCAAATTCATGTTGCTATGGCTCATCAGAAAGGCCTGCATCAAGCTCTATCTGCACTCTATCCTTCTCTATGGGTCATCAGAAAGGCCTGCACAAGCTCTATCTGCACTCTATCCTTCTCTATGGGTCATCAGAAAGGCCTGCACAAGCTCTATCTGGACTCTATCCTTCTCTATGGGTTATCAGAAAGGCCTGCACAAGCTCTATCTGCACTCTATCCTTCTCTATGGGTCATCAGAAAGGCCTGCACAAGCTCTATCCTTCTCTATGGGTCACCAGAAAGGCCTGCACAAGCTCTATCTGCACTCTATCCTTCTCTATGGGTCATCAGAAAGGCCTGCACAAGCTCTATCCTTCTCTATGGGTCACCAGAAAGGCCTGCACAAGCTCTATCTGCACTCTATCCTTCTCTATGGGTCATCAGAAAGGCCTGCACAAGCTCTATCTGCACTCTATCCTCTATGGGTCATCAGAAAGGCCTGCACAAGCTCTATCTGGACTCTATCCTTCTCTATGGGTCATCAGAAAGGCCTGCACAAGCTCTATCTGCACTCTATCCTTCTCTATGGGTCACCAGAAAGGCCTGCACAAGCTCTATCTGGACTATCCTTCTCTATGGGTCATCAGAAAGGCCTGCACAAGCTCTATCTGGACTATCCTTCTCTATGGGTCATCAGAAAGGCCTGCACAAGCTCTATCTGGACTTATCACAGGAATTTCCTGTCAACTTCATAGTTTTCGAGTTATTAAGAAAATATGATTTTTTACTGAAAATCAAAGGTGTACCCTTTTTTGAGATAGCTATTACACCACTAGGTAAAACACCCTCAAGCCTAACCTTTGTTTGTTGTTACGCTATTAATGTTTAACAATGAGTGGAAAATAACAGCCTTAAATTTGTAGTCTATATATAGGCTTTTTTGTCTAGGGTTAAATCTAGGGCTGAGATCTAGAAGGGCCAATGTCAAAAAATGGCTAATTTTAGATAAGTCCACCACCGAACTGGCAATGTGTGTATCTATCATGGCAAGAAATGATGGCTTATAATCTAAGTCATTACTGAAAAAAAAATCTTGCATCAGCTGTTATTACCTGATGCCATGATGAAGGAATGCAATATTTCAAATGCATTTTTCTCAAAACATAGATTTGTGACATTGGCCTTTCTTGTTCTCAGCCCTAGAAATATGCTTCAATAATAATATAATAGCGTCTATAAGGCCCAATGAGGCACAGATAATGGCTCAGGGGCTAAATAGGGCACAACTTTTGGCTTATATAGGGCAGTGTAGGGTACAGTTTTGACCTCAGTGTGGCTCTAGGTCTTAGTGGCGAGTGTCAAGCACCCACGGCCTTGTCCACGCGAGGCAGACTTGAGATCGCCAGTTTCAGAAGTTAATAACTGCCCGAATTTGTCAGTGAAAAATCCCCGGGAGCAGCGAGGATTTGAACCGGCTAACCACAGAATGGCAGGCCAGCGCTCTATCTGTGTGTGTGTGTGTGTGTGTGTGTGTGTGTGTGTGTGTTGTTTACCTAGTTGTATTTAGCTAGTTGTAACATACAGGAAAAGCGCTGTGCTCGTACTGTCCCGTCTCCAAATCTACTATTATCCAGCTTGCCTTTGAAGTCCTGAATACTTCTTGCATTAATCACTTTTGCATCAAGGTTGTTCCAGGCTTCTAGGCTTCTATACGGGAAGCTGTATTTTTTATTCCTCTTGCATGTTGTCCTTTTCAATTTCTTCTCGTGACCTCTTGTACTTCTAGCGTCCCACACAAACAGATCTTCTCTAGCCATGTTTTCCAGACCCATTGATGCTCTGTACACTGCTATAAAATCTCCCCTTTCTCTTCTTTTCTCAAGTGTTGGGAGTTTTAGTCTTGAAAGTCTTTCCTCATATGTTAAATCTCTCAGGCTTGGAGCCATTTTTGTGGCTGCTCTTTGTATTCTCTCAATCTTCCTTATATCCTTCTTTTTATGTGGTGACCCAATCACTGCCGCATATTCCAACCTTGGTCGAATCAGAGATGTTATCAATTTCTTGATCATCTCTTCATCCAGATATTTGAATGCCATTCTTATATTCCTCAGCAACTGATATGTATCTCCTGTGATCTTGTTTATATGCTTCTCTGGTGACAAATTGTCCTTAATCCAGACTCCCAGATCTTTTTCGACCTTTGTTTTGATTATCCATTCATTTCCCATCGAATACTTTCCTCTCTGTCTCTTTTTGCTACTGCCCATTTCCATCACTTGACACTTTTTGGCATTAAACTCCATTTCCCACAGTTGACTCCATCTGAAAATCTTATCTAGATCCTTTTGTAATCCTCACAGGCCTCTTTACTTTCTACGTTGTGTGTGTGTGTGTGTGTGTGTGTGTGTGTGTGTGTGTGTGTGTGTGGCAGGAAACACAAGCCACCTGGTGTTTTCCCTTCCTCTAGCAGGTGATAAAGTACTGAGTCAGGGAAATCCAGGTATAAGACTAAACGTTCACTACTTCTCCTATTAGTTTAACATATTTACAGTAAAACCTCTCATATTGGGACTAATTGGGCCAAGGAGTGGTCCGAGTAATGCAAGGATCCGAATAATGGGGGGATTATATATGGGGGGATAGGTATATATATGAAGAAAAAAAAAAAAAAAAAAAAATTAGGTGTATATAGCTAGGAAATTTCGACCCCTAAAAAAAAAAAAAAAAAAAATCTAGGTGTATATATAGCTAGGATATTTCGACCCCTAAATAAAAGAAAAAAAAGGAGAAGGTCCGAATAATGTCAAAGTCCGAATAATGAGTGTCCGAATACGAGAGGTTTTACTGTATTGTGATATTATTGATCATACCTAACTTATTACTCTTCCTTAACCCCTTGAGGCCCAGAACGTAATTTCCATTGTAATTTGGGTACCATTAGACGATTTGTAGTGACTATAAGCAATATTTTATAGCTATAACCGGTTTAGTATCCTTGTCCACTAGCTGATTTGGTATATTCAGTGACTTTTCGTTATTATATGGCTCAACAACAGACCATTTTTTATAGCCAAGGAAAGATCTGGGTGTGAAGGGGCTAGTTACTTCCTCCAAAGAATATGTTTATGTGTGTGTATAGTTCCCCTGATCTGTGTAATTTATCTGAGGCTTAGTTTTAATAGTCTATTTTTTTAACGAGGCAAAAAATGGTGCCCCCTTGCTGCTTACTGCCTGATATTTGATGCCAGGAGAAGGGAATACTACACTTCTTCTTAATTATAGCTGTATTTTATCATAGTTAACCCTAGTATCAGGTAAACACAGGCATCATTGACTGATATTTGATGCCAGGAGAAGGGAATACTACACTTCTTCTTAATTATAGCTGTATTTTATCATAGTTAACCCTAGTATCAGGTAAACACAGGCATCATTGACTGATATTTGATGCCAGGAGAAGGGAATACTACACTTCTTCTTAATTACAGCTGTATTTTATCATAGTTAACCCTAGTATCAGGTAAACACAGGCATCATTGACTGATATTTGATGCCAGGAGAAGGGAATACTACACTTCTTCTTAATGACAGCTGTATTTTATCATAGTTAACCCTAGTATCAGGTAAACACAGGCATCATTGACTGATATTTGATGCCAGGAGAAGGGAATACTACACTTCTTCTTAATTACAGCTGTATTTT
>JACEEZ010020393.1:110000-117500 GCA_016584305.1 Chionoecetes opilio | reverse complement strand
TTAACTATGATAAAATACAGCTGTAATTAAGAAGAAGTGTAGTATTCTCTTCTCCTGGCATCAAATATCAGTCAATGATGCCTGTGTTTACCTGATACTAGGGTTAACTATGATAAAATACAGCTGTAATTAAGAAGAAGTGTAGTATTCCCTTCTCCTGGCATCAAATATCAGTCAATGATGCCTGTGTTTACCTGATACTATGGTTAACTATGATAAAATACAGCTGACATTAAGAAGAAGTGTAGTATTCCCTTCTCCTGGCATCAAATATCAGTCAATGATGCCTGTGTTTACCTGATACTATGGTTAACTATGATAAAATACAGCTGTAATTAAGAAGAAGTGTAGTATTCCCTTCTCCTGGCATCAAATATCAGTCAATGATGCCTGTGTTTACCTGATACTAGGGTTAACTATGATAAAATACAGCTGTAATTAAGAAGAAGTGTAGTATTCTCTTCTCCTGGCATCAAATATCAGTCAATGATGCCTGTGTTTACCTGATACTAGGGTTAACTATGATAAAATACAGCTGTAATTAAGAAGAAGTGTAGTATTCCCTTCTCCTGGCATCAATAGCAGGCATGATGCATGTGTGACCTGATTCTAGGTTAACTATGATAAAAAAAGTGTCCTAAGAAGATTATATTCCTTCCTGGGTCGAATATCAGGCAGGCGACGAAAGAGGGATACAATAGATGAAAAAAGGTCAAAGGAATGTATAGAGAAAACAAGAAAATAGGCAGGATTTGGAATTAGTGTTTTGTGAAGGAAAATGAAATATATATATGAGGCAAAACTGCAGATTATTGAAGTTAGATGATTAAGATGAGTTAGGTAAGCTTAAGATGCAGACTTAGTTAGGTACAGCTTAAGATACAGATGTAGTTAGATTAAATAGATTAAGTTAGAAATTAGATAGGAAATATAGGACAAATACTTAGGACTAGAAATGAGTTTTGAGAAAGAACTATAAGAAGAAATCTGATAGAAGTGTTTAAGTGGACAAAGGGATTTAATAAAGGAGAGGTAGGAAAAGTTCTCACGGCTATTAACCAGGGTAGAACAAGAAGTCACGGATTCAAGCTGGAAAAGCGTAGATTTAGAAAGGAAATAGGGATAAACTGGTTCACAAATAGGGTGGTGAATGATTGGCATGGACTCAGTAGACAGGTAGTTAGTGGAGTCATTAGGGAGCTTTAAAAGGAGGCTGGATAGGTTCATGGATGGGGATGAAAGGTGGATGTAGGTAGTGTTAGGTGACAGGAACTACCACGTGTAGGTCTCGCGGCATCTTGTAGCTTCCTTATTTTCTTATGTTCTTATGTTCTTAAGAGGAAATATGATGGAATAAGAATAACTTTTATAACTTGAGAATAGGGAATGGACAAAAAGTTAAGATTTGAACATTGAGTTTTGAAAAGGAAAAAAGTCATGATTTGAACATTGAGTTTTGACAGGGGAAAAAGTCATGATTTGAACATTGAGTTTTGACAGGGGAAAAAGTCATGATTTGAACATTGAGTTTTGTAAGGGAAAAAGTCATGATTTGAACATTGAGTTTTGTAAGGGAAAAAGTCATGATTTGAACATTGAGTTTTGACAGGGGAAAAAGTCATGATTTGAACATTGAGTTTTGTAAGGGAAAAAGTCATGATTTGAACATTGAGTTTTGACAGGGGAAAAGTCATGATTTGAACATTGAGTTTTGTAAGGGAAAAAGTCATGATTTGAACATTGAGTTTTGACAGGGGAAAAGTCATGATTTGAACATTGAGTTTTGTAAGGGAAAAAGTCATGATTTGAACATTGAGTTTTGTAAGGGAAAAAGTCATGATTTGAACATTGAGTTTTGTAAGGGGAAAAGTCATGATTTGAACATTGAGTTTTGTAAGGGGAAAAGTCATGATTTGAACATTGAGTTTTGTAAGGGAAAAAGTCATGATTTGAACATTGAGTTTTGTAAGGGAAAAAGTCATGATTTGAACATTGAGTTTTGTAAGGGGAAAAGTCATGATTTGAACATTGAGTTTTGACAGGGAAAAAGTCATGATTTGAACATTGAGTTTTGTAAGGGAAAAAGTCATGATTTGAACATTGAGTTTTGTAAGGGAAAAAGTCATGATTTGAACATTGAGTTTTGTAAGGGAAAAAGTCATGATTTGAACATTGAGTTTTGACAGGGGAAAAAGTCATGATTTGAACATTGAGTTTTGTAAGGGAAATATTCATGATTTGAACATTGAGTTTTGACAGGGAAAAAGTCATGATTTGAACATTGAGTTTTGACAGGGGAAATATTCATGATTTGAACATTGAGTTTTGACAGGGGAAAAAGTCATGATTTGAACATTGAGTTTTGTAAGGGAAAAAGTCATGATTTGAACATTGAGTTTTGACAGGGGAAAAGTCATGATTTGAACATTGAGTTTTGACAGGGGAAAAGTCATGATTTGAACATTGAGTTTTGTAAGGGAAAAAGTCATGATTTTTGAACAGTGGAGTTTTTTTTGTAAGGGAAAAAGTCATGATTTGAACATTGAGTTTTGACAGGGGAAAAGTCATGATTTGAACATTGAGTTTTGTAAGGGAAAAAGTCATGATTTGAACATTGAGTTTTGTAAGGGAAAAAGTCATGATTTGAACATTGAGTTTTGACAGGGGAAAAGTCATGATTTGAACATTGAGTTTTGACAGGGGAAAAGTCATGATTTGAACATTGAGTTTTGACAGGGAAAAAGTCATGATTTGAACATTGAGTTTTGACAGGGAAAAAGTCATGATTTGAACATTGAGTTTTGTAAGGGGAAAAGTCATGATTTGAACATTGAGTTTTGTAAGGGGAAAAGTCATGATTTGAACATTGAGTTTTGTAAGGGGAAAAGTCATGATTTGAACATTGAGTTTTGTAAGGGGAAAAGTCATGATTTGAACATTGAGTTTTGTAAGGGAAAAAGTCATGATTTGAACATTGAGTTTTGTAAGGGAAAAAGTCATGATTTGAACATTGAGTTTTGTAAGGGGAAAAGTCATGATTTGAACATTGAGTTTTGTAAGGGGAAAAGTCATGATTTGAACATTGAGTTTTGTAAGGGGAAAAGTCATGATTTGAACATTGAGTTTTGACAGGGGAAAAAGTCATGATTTGAACATTGAGTTTTGTAAGGGAAAAAGTCATGATTTGAACATTGAGTTTTGACAGGGGAAAAGTCATGATTTGAACATTGAGTTTTGTAAGGGGAAAAGTCATGATTTGAACATTGAGTTTTGACAGGGAAAAAGTCATGATTTGAACATTGAGTTTTGAAAAGGAAAAAAGTCATGATTTGAACATTGAGTTTTGTAGGGGAAAAAGTCATGATTTGAACATTGAGTTTTGTAAGGGAAAAAGTCATGATTTGAACATTGAGTTTTGTAAGGGAAAAAGTCATGATTTGAACATTGAGTTTTGAAAAGGAAAAAAGTCATGATTTGAACATTGAGTTTTGTAAGGGAAAAAGTCATGATTTGAACATTGAGTTTTGACAGGGGAAAAAGTCATGATTTGAACATTGAGTTTTGACAGGGAAATATTCATGATTTGAACATTGAGTTTTGACAGGGGAAAAAGTCATGATTTGAACATTAAGTTTTGACAGGGGAAAAAGTCATGATTTGAACATTGAGTTTTGACAGGGGAAAAAGTCATGATTTGAACATTGAGTTTTGACAGGGAAAAAGTCATGATTTGAACATTGAGTTTTGACAGGGGAAAAGTCATGATTTGAACATTGAGTTTTGACAGGGGAAAAAGTCATGATTTGAACATTGAGTTTTGACAGGGGAAAAAGTCATGATTTGAACATTGAGTTTTGACAGGGGAAAAGTCATGATTTGAACATTGAGTTTTGACAGGGGAAAAGTCATGATTTGAACATTGAGTTTTGACAGGGGAAAAGTCAGGATTTGAACATTGAGTTTTGACAGGGGAAAAGGAAATACGGATGTAAGGAAAAACTATTGAACCACTTGAGACCCAGAACGTAATTTCCATTGTAATTTGGGTGCCATAAGACGATTTTTAGTGACTATAAGCAATATTTTATAGCTATGACCTGTTTAGTATCCTTGTCCACTAACTCATTTGGTATATTAACACCTTCACGCCCAGACCCATTAACCCCTTCACGCCCAGACCCATTAACCCCTTCACGCCCAGACCCATTAACCCTTCACGCCCAGACCCATTAACCCCTTCACGCCCAGACCCATTAACCCCTTCACGCCCAGACCCATTACCCCTTCATACCCAGACCCATTAACCCCTTCACACCCAGACCCATTAACCCCTTCACGCCCAGACCCATTAACCCCTTCACGCCCAGACCCATTAACCCCTTCACGCCCAGACCCATTAACCCCTTCACGCCCAGACCCATTAACCCCTTCACGCCCAGATCTTTCCTTTGCTATATAAAATCATCTGTTATCAGCCATAAAATTACGAAACGTCACTGAATATATCAAATTAGTTAGTGGACAAGGATATTACCGTAGATAACAGTGAAAGTCGCCAGTACAACATTTTTTTCTGTTTACAGCCGTGTGGTGGCGTTAATAGTTACATTTCTACATGCATGATTTCAGGAAAGTTAGAAGGGGCTATCTGGAGAGTCTGTGTCATGTTGTGTCTTCATCTGTGTCATAGTAGGGCTATAAATGAACAAATTACAAAAATATCTACAAAGTGGCTACCAACAAAAAAGTCGCCATCTAGTGTTTATTTACTGAATGTCCTCCCGCAGTCGTCGTCGCCCGAAAAAAAACAAGAGTAGTGAAATTTAAAACCGTCTATACTTGCAGCTACAAAGCATAAAACAACGCTGAAACAGGTAGATTATACAGTCATGATATAAACTACTGTGTATCATCTTCAGTGGCACAGACACAGCAGTAGTGAGGCTATCATTCGTAATATATGGCGCCTGGCGACATCACTGCAGGTGGCGACTTTACTGTTATCTACGGTAAACAGATCATAGCTATAAAACATTGTTATGTCACTAAAATCGTTGCAAATGGTATCCCAAATTAAAATGAAAATTACTTGGGCCTAAGGGTTAAGTGATACTAAGAACAGAAAACAATATTTAGGTTTACGAGTAAGGGTTAGAAAGAGTAATTTGTTTGATGAGATATAAGATAGAATGATATAGTAGATAATAAAGGGATGATAAGAATAATAAGATAATGATAAGAATTACATAGACAGAAAATGCTTAGTTAGTACAGGTTGAAGTTCCCAAACTCGGCAACCTCGGGACCAGCGCCGAGCCGAGTAATGGAATTTTCCGACTTTTAGAACGTAGATATATTAAGGGGAAAAAAGCATGAAAATCACATGGAAAAATAGAAAGAATTTTATTACACTAAAATAACAGTGACACAACCGCCAAGTCACAACACCAAAAATAACACAAACACACTAGTTGGCAGGTAGAAACCAAGCGGCCTAGTGTGGTGGCACCCAGCGGCCGACCCGGCAACTACGCCCAGGGTTTTGGGTGTTCTGCCGGGTTTTGGGAAATCCCGAACCATAGCCGAGTTTTGGGTGTTGCCGAGTCTTGGGATGCCGAGTTTGGGAACTTCAACCTGTATTCAGAAATGAGAGAAATATAAGTTTTTTTTAAGTAAATGAAAAAAAATCTGAAGGAATTTTTTTATGAAGGAAATAGAGAAATATGAGGTTTTTTTATGTAAATGAAAAAAAATCTGAAGGAATTTTTTTATGAAGGAAATAGAGAAATATGAGTTTTTTTTATGTAAATGAAAAAAAATATGAAGGAATTTTTTTATGAAGGAAATAGAGAAATATGAGGTTTTTTTTTATAGAAATGAAAAATAGTGAAAAATTGAATGGAATGAATGACGCCAAAAATGTAGAATGATATGAGTAAAAAATGAATGATTATTTATTTACGGATGCATTTATATCCCATTTTACATTTAATTGATGTAATATTTCATGGCTAGTTTGATTTAGTGATGAATATTGCAAGCTTTGAAAGTGTGTGTGTGTGTGTGTGTGTGTGTCGGTGGATCACAAACACACACACACACAGACACATATATACACACACAGGCACACAGACACATATATATACACACACACAGGTACACATACACATATATACACACACAGACACACACACACACACACACAGACACACAGACACAGACACAGACACACAGACACAGACACAGACACACACACACACACACACACACACACACACACACACACACACACACACACACACACACACACACACACACACACACACATTAGGGTGGTCCTCCAAACATATTTTTCTACTTTTATTCCTCCACAAGGTTATTTTTTGTCCACCACCCCCAGGTTACAAGCCTATGAAATTTCATGGCGATAAAACTTAATTTAGAGGTCGTCCCATCATCTCACTTTCTATCATAGGATTTAACCCAGAAAATATCACATACCCGAATTGGAGCACTTCCCGACATCACAGACCCAAATGGTGTTGATTTCTGAATTCTCCGGGGTTGGTGTGATAGGATAGGATTGCTATGGCAGCCCCATAGACCACATTTTATCAGCTATAAACTGATATACAGCTGTCTGAATGCTGAATCTCATTATTTGGTTTTCATACCGTAAATTAGGGGTAGGCCTACCCTGGTTAGGGTACTTCTAGTAGAGATAGAACAAAATGGTTTGCATTTTTGAACTCAGAAGGGTTGATTTACACATAGAAATGCTTTCATATTTCATGTATTTACTAAAACCTGCAAAATATGACAGAACATTTCAATTTCTCTATTTTCCTAGAGAAAAACGATTTTTTGGGCAATATTTTGTGAATTGTCAATAAATCAGTGTCGATGAAACCACTTCTATGTGTAAATCGACCCTTCTGAGTTCAAAAATGCGAACCATTTTGCTTTATCTCTACTAGAAGTACCCTAACCAGGGTAGGCCTACCCCTAAAATTTACTGTGAAAACCAAATAATGAGATTCAGCATTCAGACAGCTGTATATCAGTTTATAGTTGATAAAATGTGGTCTATGGAGCTGCCATAGCAATCCTATCCTATCACACCAACCCCGGAGAATTCAGAAATCACCACCATTTGGGTCTGTGATGTCGGGAAGTGCTCCAATTCGGGTATGTGATATTTTCTGGGTTAAATCCTATGATAGAAAGCGAGATGATGGGGCGACCTCTAAATATCATTGTATCGCCATGAAATTTTGTACACAAGGAGAGGAATGCAACACGAAAAAAAGCAGTGGTGTGGAGAAAGGACCAGTGCACTTTGACATTGTACCCCTCTTCTTGGACCCCCTGATGCTGCACACACAGACATTTACACACACACAGGCACACATGACACATATACACACACACAGACATGCACGCAGACACACACACACACACACACACAGACATGCACACAGACACATATATACATACACA
>JACEEZ010020393.1:92500-97500 GCA_016584305.1 Chionoecetes opilio | reverse complement strand
AGAGAGAGAGAGAGAGAGAGCAGACAGTAACAAAAATCCAATGTTTTCATATCCACAAGCAAAAAAATGGATGGACACCCCTTAAAAATATCAAATCATACCCATTTATTTATGTCATTTATCTCATTATTCACCCACCTATTCACCCACTCCCCCCCCCCCCCCCCCACTCACCCCCCCACCCCCCCACCCACCCACCCACCCACCCACCCACCCACCCACCCACACCACCCACCCACCCACCCACCCAACCACCCATAACAAAAATTAAAAGGCCAAATACTCCTACTATATAATTTTATACTACTCTGAAAATATAGAAAAAGCTTCCTTATTTCTCTTATAGCTTCCTTATGTTCTTATGTCTCACGGCCTCTTGTAGCTTCCTTATGTTCTTATGTCCTTATGTTCTTATGTCTCACGGCCTCTTGTAGCTTCCTTATGTCTGTAGTCCTTATGTCTTGTTCTTGTCTGGCTCTTGTCTTCTTATGTCTTGTAGCTTCCTTATGTCTTATGTCTTATGTCTCACGGCCTCTTGTAGCTTCCTTATGTCCTTATGTTCTTATGTCTCACGGCCTCTTGTAGCTTCCTTATGTTCTTAGTTCCTTATGTCTCCACGGCCTCTTGTAGCTTCCTATGTTTTGTCTTATGTTCTTATGTTCTCACGGCCTCTTGTAGCTTCCTTATTTCTCTTGTAGCTTCCTCTATGTTCTTATGTCCTCACGGCCTCTTGTAGCTTCCTTATGTTCTTATGTGTCACGGCCTCTTGTAGCTTCCTTATGTCTAGTCTATGTCTCACGGCCTCTTGTAGCTTCCTTATGTTCTTATAGTCCTTATGTTCTTATGTCTCACGGCCTCTTGTAGCTCTCCTTATGTCTCGCTCTTGTGTTCCTTATGTTCTTATGTCCTTATGTCTCACGGCCTCTTGTAGCTTCCTTATGTCCTGTTCTAGTCCTCCTATGTGTTCTTATTCGTCCTTATGTCTCACGGCCTCTTGTAGCTCCTTATGTTCTTATGTCCTTATGCGTTGAGTCCTTATGTCTAGCCTTATGTCTCACGGCCTCTTGTGCTTCCTTATTCTATCCTCATGCTCTCACGGTTTTACTGCCTGTTAGTCCTCCGCACGGCCGAAGTCCATGTTCTAGCCTATGCTCAGGCCTTGAGACTTATGCGTAGCACGACGACTGCGGAGTCATGCGGAGTTATGTACACGGCGAAGTGAAAACATTCCTTAGCCATTTGTGCTTCCTTATGTTCACATTATCTAAGCGAGCATCAAGATAACGAGAGGACTCAGCTCGAGTCTCTCGTCACATGACAGAAAAATCGAGTTGCTGATGTGTAGGTTAGAGAGAGAAGAGGAGAGAAGGGAGAGAGAGAGAGAGAGAAGAGAGAGAGAGAGAGAGAGAGAGGAGAGAGAGAGAGAGAGAGAGAGAGAGAGAAGAGAGAGAGAGAGAAAAAAAAACAGACTTAACAAAATTTTTTAATGTTTACATATCTATAAGAGAAAAAAAAGATCAATATTTCGTAAAATGCAAAAATCTGAGTGTGTGTGTGTGTGAGAGAGAGAGAGAGAGAGAGAGAGAGAGAGAGAGAGAGAGAGAGAGAGAGAGAGTGAGAGAGAGACGTAGAGAGAGAGAGAGAGGAGAGAGAGAGAGAGAGAGGTTAAAATATACTGTATATATGTATATGTGTGTGTGGCAATGTGCTTAATTTACTGAATATTTACTGAATTGGGTAATAGACTTGCTGATAGGGAAATTGACTGAATGAATAAGTGAGTGTATTTGTAACTGACTGACTGATTGATGAGCTGCTTAGATGACTGACTGACTGATTGATGAGCTGCTTAGATGACTGTCTGACTGATTGATGAGCTGTTGAGATGACTGTCTGACTGATTGATGTGCTGTTTAGATGACTGACTGACTGATTGATGAGCTGTTTAGATGACTGTCTGACTGATTGATGTGCTGCTTAGATGACTGTCTGACTGATTGATGAGCTGCTTAGATGACTGACTGACTGATTGATGAGCTGTTTAGATGACTGTCTGACTGATTGATGAGCTGTTTAGATGACTGTCTGACTGATTGATGTGCTGTTTAGATGACTGTCTGACTGATTGATGTGCTGTTTAGATGACTGTCTGACTGATTGATGTGCTGTTTAGATGACTGTTGACTGATTGATGTGCTGTTTAGATGACTGTCTGACTGATTGATGTGCTGTTTAGATGACTGTCTGATGATTGATGTGCTGTTTAGATGACTGTCTGACTGATTGATGAGCTGTTGAGATGACTGTCTGACTGATTGATGTGCTGCTTAGATGACTGTCTGACTGATTGATGTGCTGTTTAGATGACTGTCTGACTGATTGATGTGCTGTTTAGATGACTGTCTGACTGATTGATGTGCTGTTTAGATGACTGTCTGACTGATTGATGTGCTGCTTAGATGACTGTCTGACTGATTGATGTGCTGTTTAGATGACTGTCTGACTGATTGATGTGCTGTTTAGATGACTGTCTGACTGATTGATGTGCTGTTTAGATGACTGTCTGACTGATTGATGTGCTGTTTAGATGACTGACTGACTGATTGATGTGCTGCTTAGATGACTGTCTGACTGATTGATGTGCTGTTTAGATGACTGACTGACTGATTGATGAGCTGTTTAGATGACTGTCTGACTGATTGATGAGCTGTTTAGATGACTGTCTGACTGATTCATGAGCTGTTGAGATGACTGTCTGACTGATTGATGTGCTGCTTAGATGACTGTCTGACTGATTGATGTGCTGTTTAGATGACTGTCTGACTGATTGATGTGCTGTTTAGATGACTGTCTGACTGATTGATGTGCTGTTTAGATGACTGTCTGACTGATTGATGTGCTGTTTAGATGACTGTCTGACTGATTGATGTGCTGCTTAGATGACTGTCTGACTGATTGATGTGCTGTTTAGATGACTGTCTGACTGATTGATGTGCTGTTTAGATGACTGTCTGACTGATTGATGTGCTGTTTAGATGACTGTCTGACTGATTGATGTGCTGTTTAGATGACTGTCTGACTGATTGATGTGCTGCTTAGATGACTGTCTGACTGATTGATGTGCTTTTAGATGACTGTCTGACTGATTGATGTGCTGTTTAGATGACTGTCTGACTGATTGATGTGCTGTTTAGATGACTGTCTGACTGATTGATGTGCTGCTTAGATGACTGTCTGACTGATTGATGTGCTGTTTAGATGACTGTCTGACTGATTGATGTGCTGCTTAGATGACTGTCTGACTGATTGATGTGCTGTTTAGATGACTGTCTGACTGATTGATGTGCTGCTTAGATGACTGTCTGACTGATTGATGAGCTGTTTAGATGACTGTCTGACTGATTGATGAGCTGTTTAGATGACTGTCTGACTGATTGATGTGCTGCTTAGATGACTGTCTGACTGATTGATGTGCTGTTTAGATGACTGTCTGACTGATTGATGTGCTGCTTAGATGACTGTCTGACTGATTGATGTGCTGTTTAGATGACTGTCTGACTGATTGATGTGCTGTTTAGATGACTGTCTGACTGATTGATGTGCTGTTTAGATGACTGTCTGACTGATTGATGTGCTGTTTAGATGACTGTCTGACTGATTGATGTGCTGTTTAGATGACTGTCTGACTGATTGATGAGCTGTTTAGATGACTGTCTGACTGATTGATGAGCTGTTTAGATGACTGTCTGACTGATTGATGAGCTGTTTAGATGACTGTCTGACTGATTGATGTGCTGTTTAGATGACTGTCTGACTGATTGATGTGCTGTTTAGATGACTGTCTGACTGATTGATGTGCTGTTTAGATGACTGTCTGACTGATTGATGTGCTGTTTAGATGACTGTCTGACTGATTGATGTGCTGTTTAGATGACTGTGTGACTGATTGATGAGCTGTTTAGATGACTGTCTGACTGATTGATGTGCTGTTTAGATGACTGTCTGACTGATTGATGTGCTGTTTAGATGACTGTCTGACTGATTGATGAGCTGTTGAGATGACTGTCTGACTGATTGATGTGCTGCTTAGATGACTGTCTGACTGATTGATGTGCTGTTGAGATGACTGTCTGACTGATTGATGAGCTGTTGAGATGACTGTCTGACTGATTGATGAGCTGTTTAGATGACTGTGACTAAATCTAACTGGGAAGGCGGTAGTAGAGTGGTTAGCGTCTCCGAGTGGCGTTCTTGGTTAGAGTTAAATCTCCGATGAGAACCAAAATCCACTCAAAATCTTTCTGCACCGTCGCGTGGCCTAAGAACACCCACATCCTGCCCATTAACTCTGCCTTGGATACATCAAAATAATAGTAAAAAGTTCTACCGTAGATAACAGTGAAGTCGCCAGGCGCCAAATATTACGAATTATAGCATCACTACTGATTTTTATGTGCCACTGAAGATGATACACAGTAGTTTATATCATGACTGTATAATCTACCCTGTTTCAGCGTTGTTTTATGCTTTGTAGCTGCAAGTATAACTGTTGCGCATTTTGCTTCTCACGTTTTTCTTGGCGCGACGACAGAGAGTAAACAGTAGCCTTTCGGGCGGCAGGACACAGACTTGCCAGATCTTTCAAACTTTAATAGAATTTATTTTCACGTTGGCAGAGGAATTTTTATATATCCAAGCATCTTCCGCAGCTAATATATATAGAGACTTGTTTTACTTTACCTCTAATTTCCCTGAATTCCCCAGAGTGGCGACTCAACTGTTGGGTTAAAATACTAGCTGGCGACTTTACTGTAGTAGGTATAGTGAGGTCGCCACTCGGTTTTATTTTTGTCATTTGTTCATTTATAGCCCTAATATGACACAGATGAAGACACAAAATGACACAGACTTTCCAGATAGTCCCTTCTAACTGTCCTGAAATCATGGATGTACAAATGTAACTATTAACGCCACCACACGGCTGTACATAACAAAGAAAC
>JACEEZ010020393.1:85000-87500 GCA_016584305.1 Chionoecetes opilio | reverse complement strand
TGTAAATCTCTTCATCCTTTGTGTACGTTTGTGGGACACAGAAATGATGATGATGATGATGATGAAATAGACTGTTATAGTTATCGCCACCAACAGAGTACAGTGGGCTGTGTCTATATACAGTAGGCCTCCTGATAAACAGAGCCATTGTCTTGCAAATTACAGATACCTGTTTTTGAAATTTTATTTATCTATTATGATTTTTGTTTGTGTGTGTAGCGCGTGTAGGCCTATAGCTCTAGGGGTGGGATGGCAGGCCCTTGAGGCACACTTGAGGGCTGTGATGGTTGACCCTGGAGGCTCATTTGAGGGCTGTGATGGCAGGCCCTTGAGGCACACTTGAGGGCTGTGATGGTTGGCCCTGGAGGCACACTTGAGGGCTGTGATGGTTGGCCCTGGAGGCACACTTGAGGGCTGTGATGGTAGGCCCTGGAGGCACACTTGAGGGCTGTGATGGTTGGCCCTGGAGGCACACTTGAGGGCTGTGATGGTAGGCCCTGGAGGCACACTTGAGGGCTGTGATGGTTGGCCCTGGAGGCCACATTGAGGGCTGTGATGGTTGGCCCTGGAGGCACACTTGAGGGCTGTGATGGTTGGCCCTGGAGGCACACTTGAGGGCTGTGATGGTTGGCCCTGGAGGCACACTTGAGGGCTGTGATGGTTGGCCCTGGAGGCACACTTGAGGGCTGTGATGGTAGGCCCTGGAGGCACACTTGAGGGCTGTGATGGTAGGCCCTGGAGGCACACTTGAGGGCTGTGATGGTTGGCCCTGGAGGCACACTTGAGGGCTGTGATGGTTGGCCCTGGAGGCACACTTGAGGGCTGTGATGGTAGGCCCTGGAGGCACACTTGAGGGCTGTGGATGGTAGGCCCTGGAGGCACACTTGAGGGCTGTGATGGTTGGCCCTGGAGGCACACTTGAGGGCTGTGATGGTTGGCCCTGGAGGCACACTTGAGGGCTGTGATGGTAGGCCCTGGAGGCACACTTGAGGGCTGTGATGGTTGGCCCTGGAGGCACACTTGAGGGCTGTGATGGTTGGCCCTGGAGGCACACTTGAGGGCTGTGATGGTAGGCCCTGGAGGCACACTTGAGGGCTGTGATGGTAGGCCCTGGAGGCACACTTGAGGGCTGTGATGGTAGGCCCTGGATGCACACTTGAGGGCTGTGATGGTTGGCCCTCGCCCGTGGTGGCGCAGGCAGGATTGTTATAGTGACGCCTGTGATTAGAGGCTCATGCCGCCCCCCTGTGTCCTCCCAGGCACTCGCCATACAAGGTAGAGTTAATGGGCAGCATGTGGGTGATCTTAGGCCACGATAGACGGTGCAGAAAGATTTAAAATGGATTTATGGGTCTCACTCGGGATCGAACTCAGGTCACCGAGCACGCCACTCATGAGACGCTAACCACTCTACCACCGCCTCCCCATAAGGCTAGGGAAAGGCGTGGCTGTGGTGTGAAGGGGCAGCCAGTCATGGGGTTCAAGGATGACTCGACTGTCTGGTGCAAGTCAGGCTAAGGCATTCATCTCGAGGATTAGCGCACTTGCAGACCTAAACCTTACTGGCGGATAATACTTCGTTTGTATACGGTATATTTTTTTATTACCTGCATTGCTACGGCGCCACTCGACCTTTTATGTCTTACGAGAGGAATGAAAGTATGTGTGTGTGTGTGTAGTTTTTATGTGTGTGTGTGTGTGTGCATATATATATACAGCTAAGTATTAATTATCCGACCTTGGGGGGACCGAAGGCAGGTCGGATAATTGGAATAGTCGGATGTTGGGATATCACAGTAACCATAAACGTAAGGACAAAATGGTATAGAACATAAAAGATGCAGCTCTTGAAGGCCGAGCCAGTGGTAGACGCCAAAGTAAAATTCATGCATAAATAAAGCCACAAATCAATGTTTTCTATAAACTAAAAAAAACTAAGTAAAATAAATGGCCAAAACAAGACACAATGTGGTGGTGAAAAAAGTCGGTTGTTTGGACAAGTCAGATGTTTGGAGGTCGGATGTTGGGAATTTGGCTGTAGTAGTAGTAGTAGTAGTAGTAGTAGTAGTAGTAGTAGTAGTAGTAGTGGTGGTGGTGGTGGTGGTGGTGGGGGGAGGGGGGAGGAGGGAGGAGGGAGGAGGGAGGAGGAGGAGGAGGAGGAGGAGGAGGAGGAGGAGGAGGAGGAGGAGGAGGAGGAGGAGGAGGAGGAGGAGTAGTAGTAGTAGTAGTAGTAGCAGTAGTAGTAGTAGTAGTAGTAGTAGTAGTAGTAGTAGAAAAAAAAACCAGAAATGATCGTAGATAAAGTATAGACCAGTTGAAGAATGGATTTTTAGACTACGTACTTTTTTTTTTGAGGTTTACGGCACTCGCAAATCTTAAAAAACTTACTTGCGGATTATGGTGGATATTATTATTTTTTATTACATACCTGCATTCGTACGGCGGCGCCACTCGACCTGCGTTTATGCCTAGATCGCCGTTGAACAGCGACGGTATTTAA
>JACEEZ010020393.1:0-80000 GCA_016584305.1 Chionoecetes opilio | reverse complement strand
ATTTATGCATCGGTAGTGTCACACATCGATGAGTTTATAAAAGTCGCCGCGGCAAGCAATTACGTAATAGTCGTCTTGCGTCATCGCGAATCGAGTCTGAACATTTGTATTGACGAGTGTCGCTAAAAAGAATAAACTCGGCGATAATGGATTGGTTTGTGATTGTGACGGCCGGACGTATCGTAACGCTTATTGTTTTGTGTCGTGAAATGAGAGGTCTGTGTACGTAAATAGATGCCTGGTCGTAGGGTACATTTTTTGTGTTGCGTATTACACTAGGTTATTAGATGGAGTTTGGTCCTCTTTGCTACATACTACTATTTTTTTTAACGAGGCAAAAAATGGTGCCCCCTTGCTGCTTACTGCCTGATATTTGATGCCAGGAGAAGGGAATACTACGCTTCTTCTTAATGACTGCTGTATTTTATCATAATTAACCATAGTATCAGGTAAACACAGGCATCATTGACTGATATTTGATGCCAGGAGAAGGGAATACTACACTTCTTCTTAATGTCAGCTTATTTTATCATAATTAACCTAGTATCAGGTAAACACAGGCATCATTGACTGATATTTGATGCCAGGAGAAGGGAATACTACACTTCTTCTTAATGTCAGCTGTATTTTATCATAGTTAACCCTAGTATCAGGTAAACACAGGCATCATTGACTGATATTTGATGCCAGGAGAAGGGAATACTACACTTCTTCTTAATTACAGCTGTATTTTATCATAGTTAACCCTAGTATCAGGTAAACACAGGCATCATTGACTGATATTTGATGCCAGGAGAAGGGAATACTACACTTCTTCTTAATGACTGCTATATTTTATCATAATTAACCATAGTATCAGGTAAACACAGGCATCATTGACTGATATTTGATGCCAGGAGAAGGGAATACTACACTTCTTCTTAATGACTGCTGTATTTTATCATAATTAACCATAGTATCAGGTAAACACAGGCATCATTGACTGATATTTGATGCCAGGAGAAGGGAATACTACACTTCTTCTTAATGACTGCTGTATTTTATCATAATTAACCATAGTATCAGGTAAACACAGGCATCATTTTAAGCAGGAGACCACTAGGTTATTAGATAGAGAGTTTGTGTTACGAGGATATGAAACAATCTAGTCCTATAATGATAAAAAAAAAAAAAAAAATTACCTTTATTTTTCAAGGTTTTACAGTGAGGAGCTTCAGCTGGACTACTGAGAACTATCTTTGACTTTTAGAAATGTGTCGATTATTCCTAGCTTAACATAGATATTATTATTATTATTAGTGTATTGACAAAAGTATCACAAACATGTTACCTTATTACATGTATAATTTCCTCATATTTGTCCAAATTTATACTCCTACATATTTCATATTAACCTCAAACCAACAAACAAAACACATCTACTAGGGTGACACAGCCCTTACGTCTATCATTTCAATACATCATATATATATAACTGCACAGATAGCCTCATTACATCTATAATAATATAAGCGAAAGTGTGTCTGTCTGTCTGTCTGCCTGTCTGTCTGTCTGTCTGTCTGTTGTGTGTGTGTGTGTGTGTGTGTGTGTGTGTGTGTGTGTGTGTGTGTGTGTGTGTGTGTGTGTGTGTGTGTGTGTGTGTGTGTGGTATAGGTTCCGCCCCCCGTGGCGCAAACACCTCATATGGCACATTTTTGGAATCAGGTTGACCAGGGGAAGGTCATAAGCCCACTTATGAGATGATCCGATCACTTTTTTTTTTTTTTTTTTAGCAGCCTATTAGCGAGAATTGTGAAAACAAAAGTGGGTTGCGAGAATTGAGGAAGCCTTGATGTAGGGTGATGGGTAATGGGTGAGTGAATGGGTGGGGTGATGGGTAATGGGTGGTGGGGTGATGGGTGGGGTGAGTGATGGGTGTGGGGGGGTGATGGGTGAATGGGTGAGGGAATGGTGGGGGTGATGGGTAATGGGTGAGTGAATGGTGTGTGTGGTGATGGGTAATGGGTGAGTGAATGGGTGGGGTGATGGGTAATGGGTGAGTGAATGGGTGGGGGTGATGGGTAATGGGTGAGTGAATGGGTGGGGGGAATACATACATTTCTACATCCATGATTTCAGGAAAGTTAGAAGGGGCTATCTGGAGAGTCTGTGTTTGGTGCACCAAACACAGGTGGTGGGCCGAAGGTCCACCAATAGCCCTCCGCAGGAGCTAGCCAAAAAGTCTGCCCGGAGGGCGGCTTTGCGGCTAGTCATATACAGTGTATATAACTGCACAGATAGCCTCAATACATCATATATATAACTGCACAGACAGCCTACTTTATCCCTTGTACCCATCAAAGTATCCATACTGGAGAAGTCTAGCATGACATAGTTGCTGCTACACTGGCTGGAGAGTGGCTGCTGCAGCAACACAGGGGACTCATCCAACACTGCACTGCACTCACTACACAGGAACACAGTCGTAGTTCTTTCGGCATTCCATTTCTCCAGCCTGTTTCTATTCTAAGATTATGGGACATCGTACGTAGCCTCGTAAATGCTTGGCGTTTATAATCCGGGATGGGTTACTATCCTAATTACATACATGGGCTACTATTCTAATTACATACATGGGCTACTATCCTAATTACATACATGGGTTACTATTCTAATTACATACATGGGTTACTATCCTAATTACATACATGGGTTACTATCCTAATTACATACATGGGCTACTATCCTAATTACATACATGGGTTACTATCCTAATTACATACATGGGTTACTATCCTAATTACATACATGGGCTACTATCCTAATTACATACATGGGTTACTATCCTAATTACATACGGGTTACTATCCTAATTACATACATGGGCTACTATTCTAATTACATACATTGGTTACTATCCTAATTACATACATGGGCTACTATCCTAATTACATACATGGGCTACTATCCTAATTACATACATGGGTTACTATCCTAATTACATACATGGGTTACTATCCTAATTACATACATGGGCTACTATACTAATTACATACATGGGTTACTATCCTAATTACATACATGGGCTACTATCCTAATTACATACATGGGCTACTATCCTAATTACATACATGGGCTACTATCCTAATTACATACATGGGTTACTATCCTAATTACATACATGGGCTACTATCCTAATTACATACATGGGCTACTATTCTAATTACATACATGGGCTACTATCCTAATTACATACATGGGTTACTATCCTAATTACATACATGGGCTACTATCCTAATTACATACATGGGTTACTATTCTAATTACATACATGGGCTACTATCCTAATTACATACATGGGTTACTATTCTAATTACATACATGGGCTACTATCCTAATTACATACATGGGTTACTATCCTAATTACATACATGGGTTACTATCCTAATTACATACATGGGCTACTATCCTAATTACATACATGGGCTACTATCCTAATTACATACATGGGTTACTATTCTAATTACATACATGGGCTACTATCCTAATTACATACATGGGCTACTATCCTAATTACATACATGGGTTACTATCCTAATTACATACATGGGCTACTATCCTAATTACATACATGGGTTACTATCCTAATTACATACATGGGCTACTATCCTAATTACATACATGGGCTACTGTTCTAATTCTATATGCTAGCTTGTGTTTGTCAGGCATTGGCGTACATTAGTGTTGTCAGATGGGAACCTTCTTATTCAATATTGAGGCTGTTTTAGAAATCTACCCATAACAGGAGTCACATGAGACAGGATAGAAATAATTGATAGGCTAGAAAAATAAATAATGTATTTGACGTTTTAGATGATAAGAGTTTTTTTTTTTTAGGAAATCAACTTTTTTTCTTTTTTTTCAATGATAAACGATGCCTTACCCCTTCACGCCCAGACCCATTAACCCCTTCACGCCCAGACCCATTAACCCCTTCACGCCCAGACCCATTAACCCCTTCACGCCCAGACCCATTAACCCCTTCACGCCCAGACCCATTAACCCCTTCACGCCCAGACCCATTAACCCCTTCACGCCCAGACCCATTAACCCCTTCACGCCCAGACCCATTAACCCCTTCACGCCCAGACCCATTAACCCCTTCACGCCCAGACCCATTAACCCCTTCACGCCCAGACCCATTAACCCCTTCACGCCCAGACCCATTAACCCCTTCACGCCCAGACCCATTAACCCCTTCACGCCCAGACCCATTAACCCCTTCACACCCAGACCCATTAACCCCTTCACGCCCAGATCTTTCCTTTGCTATATAAAATTGTCTGTTGCTAGCCATAAAATAACGAAAAGTCACTGAATATACCAAATGAGTTAGTGGACAAGGATACTAAACAGGTCATAGCTATAAAACATTGCTTATAGTCAGTGCTGGGCACGCCATCCAAAAATAGGTGGTCCACTATCGCTATTCCGCGATCAAAAATTTGGCGTTCCGCGATCACGGAATCGCGATCGCAGAATATTTATTTAGGTTTGAATTAAAATTCCGCGATCGTTAATCGCTAAGTTAAGATAAGTTAAGCTGTTAGCACTACGCTGCTTACTGAAGTTAGTTTCTTCCTTGGAAGGCGGCAAAACCGGCGTTAGCGTGGAGCATGAGATGTGCCATGAAGAGTCTGCACCCTGGTGTTGACATGCCAGGCTGTTACTCTAACAGAACATGTACAGGGGACGGCGCGTTAACAGTTGTAAAATTCAGGAAATAAGTTTTTTCTATGTAGGCGGTGAGGTGAGTTTCTAATTCAAGTTAGAACTTGACATTTAGCATTTGCTAAGAGCGGGGAAGTCAGCGCCTTTACTGTGGCACAGTTCAGAGCTGACTGATCAGCCTGCGGGCGGCCAGCAGCAGGCGCGTCAGGTAACAGAACAGCTGACTGATCAGCCCGCGGGCGGCCAGCAGCAGGCGCGTCAGGTAACAGAACAGCTGACTGATCAGCCCGCGGGCGGCCAGCAGCAGGCGCGTCAGGTAACAGAACAGCTGACTGATCAGCCCGCGGGCGGCCAGCAGCAGGCGCGTCAGGTAACAGAACAGCTGGCTGATCAGCCCGTGGGCGGCCAGCAGCAGGCGCGTCAGGTAACAGAACAGCTGGCTGATCAGCCCGCGGGCGGCCAGCAGCAGGCGCGTCAGGTAACAGAACAGCTGCCTGATCAGCCCGCGGGCGGCCAGCAGCAGGCGCGTCAGGTAACAGAACAGCTGCCTGATCAGCCCGCGGGCGGCCAGCAGCAGGCGCGCCAGGTAACAGAACAGCTGGCTGGTCAACTCAACCCAGCGCAGCAGCGCGGAAAAGAAATGTTGTTTTTCAAGTCAAAATTTTGGATCGTGGACTAAAAATTGCAGAATTAAAGGCAAAAAAAATGTTCCGCAATCGCAATCGCGGAATTAATTTAAATTTAATAAAAATTCCGTGATCAATTTTTGGTAGTCCGCGATCGCGGAATCGCGGACTATAATTCCGCGACGCCCAGCACTGCTTATAGTCACTAAAATTCGTCTAATGGTTCCCAAATTACAATGGAAATTACGTTCAGGGTCTCAAGGGGTTTAATATACGTGTGTTAGTGAGTGTGTATTATTGCCGAGGGTTTGGCTAAATGTTCTGTTCTGCGTGGCGTTACAGACTGAGTTATGCGTGTTAGGGAGGACGTCTGGCTAGTCCAATGTTGGTGTGAGTGGAGACTGTTTGTATAATTTAAGAATTTTTTTTACACAAGGGATTGACCAAGGGCAAAAAAAAAAAAAAAAAAAAAAACACCCTGAAATATACGTGTGTGTGAGTGTTTATTGTTCTGTCCGTTCTGCTAACCCAAGGCATCGTTCTGCGTGGCCTTACAGACTGAGCCGGTGGAGAGCGTGACGCCCGACAACGAAGGCGTCACAGGCTGGAGCGCCCACGACGAGGGCGACAGCAGCAGCGGCGGCGGTGGCGGCGGCAGCGAGGGCGGCGGTAGAGGCGGCGGCGGCGGCGGAGGGTCGGGGGGGGAGACAACTACCCCGCCCGGCCCCACCCCCCCAGGAGGGACGCCCCCAGACCAGGAGAACACTAGTCACCTACTACAAGCGGCTCTGAGCAGCTCCGAATCTCATCTGCAAGGTAGGTGCTATTTTTACGTACTCCGTTTTTTATGGCCGGAACCCTCACCCCTACCCCTACCCCTACCTGCCCTACCTTCCCCCTACCCTACCACCCTACCTTTCCTCTACCCTATATCTCGCTGCCCAGTCATTGTATTTTACGGCTTATAAGATGCACTTTTTCCCCTCAAAAATACCCTGAAAAATATTCCTGCGTCTTCCAAGAGGAATGTTGCAGTACTTCCTCAGTGCCTCAGTGCTTACCTGTTACAAGGATTTCAAATACCATAAGACATTTAAATCACTAATCTGTCCTCACGCTGTGATGCTCACTACGGTAATGGCGGGAGCCGTTCCGCCTCGGAGGCTCGGCAGATTGGCGCCGACAGCGCCGTCTATCGTCGGCTGGTGTTGATGTGGCATTGACCGCCGGGCTGTCACACAAGCTTGTTTCACACCCGTGGCGAATTCATCAAAACTTTTTACATATACTATCGCCTACAAGCTAAAAGTTGTACGCTACGCCAAAGAACATGGATACAGAAGCAGCAGAAAGACACTGCCCACCACAGCCTTCACAGAAAATTGGTAGACTTGACTACCGCCTGCCGGTAGAAAATCAGTTTTTACATATTTTTTTCATAGAAATTTCTTAACAAAATCATGGCGTCTTGCACGAGGCCGTGTCCTATAAGCCTAAAATACTGTACCCCTACCTTTTCTGCCCCCCCTACCCCCCTACCCCTACCTCTACCTCTACCCCTACCTTACCTTACCTTACCTTACCTTACCTTACCTCTACCTTACCTTACCTTACCTTACCTTACCTTACCTTACCTTACCTTACCTTACCTTACCCCTACCTTACCTTACCTATTATATCTCTGCTACCCAGTCACCTACCCTCTCCGCCCCCCACCCCTACCCCACCCGTTCTATCAGGGTCCCGGCACTGCATGGTTACGACGGTTGATTGATGGGTTGAAACGGTTGATTATGTGGAAGTTGTTCTGGGGAAAACTATTTATTTTAATTATTTATATATTTTTTCTACATTTTTTCTGTATTTTGGAAAAGATTGTTTTTTTTTTAAGTTGAACTAATTAACCCCGAGTGTTGTCCATTGTTTTTATTGTTTTATTTTATAGTTTGTTTGTGTGTGGCGGTAGTGGTGGTGGTGGTCATTTATTATAGTGTCCATATATATATACATGTTTTGATCTATCTATCTATCCATACATAATATAGACTACGGCTATTTAGGAGTGGGCTCGGCGGAAACATCACAAAATCGGAGCGGAGAACACTTTATTTACGTTACGTTTGAACTTCCGTAATTTTCTGGCAGTAGAAACGTAACGAATAAATGTGTCTTCGCCTTTATTTATGCTACGTTTGAACTGCCGTAATTTTTTCTGGTTCAAGCGTAAGAAATAAATGTGTCGTCGCCTTTATATATCCTACGTTTGAACTGCCGTCATTTTTTGGCAGTAGAAACGTAACAAATAAAAGTGTCTTCGCCTTTATTTATCGTACGTTTGAACTGCCGTCATTTTTTCTGGTTCAAACGTAAGAAATAAATGTGTCTTCGCCTTTATTTATCCTACGTTTGAACTGCCGTAATTTTTTCTGGTTCAAACGTAAGAAATAAATGTGTTCGCTTTTTTTTTTTCCCACCGCCGATCTCACTCAAATGTCTCTTCCATACTACTATAACTATATTGATTCCTTAGTAGTTTATTTGGGAACCAGTCACACACATACGTAGAAAAAAAAATATTACGACACAATTATATGCATGACTACCGAACACTTTTTGTCTCTATTTATTTTACATCAACCTTATTATTATTATATTATTATTATTATTATTATTATTATTATTATTATTATTATTTTATCTCTGCCTGCATCACATGTATTTATATATAGATCTACAGTAAGGTAGTTCATTTTGACCCCTATTTTGAGACAGTCCAAGGAAGAAAATTGAAAAAAACTTCATATTAATAAACCTCTATTTTGAGATATTTTCAAGGTAAAAAAAAAAAAAACTCCAAAAAATAAAAAATAGGAAAAAAAAACTTAAAATTTTGAAAAACTCCAAAAAATAGGAAAAAAAAACTTAAAATTTTGAAAAAACTCCTAAAAATAAGAAGAAAAAAAATAGGAAAAAAAACCTCTTAAAATTTGAAAAACTCCAAAAAATAAGAAAAAAAAACTCCCAACATTTTGAAAACCTCCAAAAAATAAGAGAAAAAAAAAATAGGAAAAAAAAAAACTTAAAATTTTGAAAAACTCCAAAAAATAAGAAAAAAAAAAATAGGAAAAAAAAACTCCCAACATTTTGAAAACCCCCAAAAAATCGAAAAAATAGAAAAATAGAAGGAAAAAAAAAAAAATAGAAAAAACCCTACATAATAGAAAAAAAATTCAAACACCAAAATAAAAAATACTCCAAAAATTGAAGAGAAAAACCCCAAAAATAAAAAAAACCTAAATAATAGGAAAAAACCAAAAATATTGAGAAAAAAAACACCAATAATAGAAAAAACCAGCAAATAGGTTTAAGGCTGCCTCTCGTTAAACCACTCTAGTGTTTTAATACGTATGCAGCAAAACACTAAAACGTATGAATCTATACGGAAGGAAAAACTTAACACGTGAATAAAAAAAAAAAATAAAAAAAAAAATATACATATAGTAAAAATATACCCATTGAATTATATTAGTTTTTTTTTTTTTTTAAAGTTCTTTTTTTTTTATTTTATAATAAATACTCTGACTTTCCTACATTTGCACGTTCGGTTTTATTTTATTTATTTGCCCAATATATTTTCTTCTTTTTTACGATATAATTTCCCCCAGATTTGTTTAGGCCCAAATATCCAAAAATTGTCAGGAATTGTATAGCCTCAAAAATTTGTTTAGGAAATTGACCAAATTTTATGTATGAGTGAGATTTTGACATGGATTTCTCTCTCTCTCTCTCTCTCTCTCTCTCTCTCTCTCTCTCTCTCTCTCTCTCTCTCTCTCTCTCTCTCTCTCTCTCTCTCTCTCTCTCTCTCTCTCTCTCTCTCTCTTTTTTCTATTCTTAAATAAACCAGTTGCCTGTGTATGTCTGTGTCTGTCTGTCTGTCTTGTGTGTGTGTGTATGTGGTGGTGTGGTAGGAGGGCTGTGGTTGGGTTTATAGTGTGGTAGGGGTGTGGTTAGTAATGCCTACCACACCTTGCATTCCATTACTAAGGTGTGGTAGTAGTAGTGGTGGTGGTTTAGTGTGGCTAGTTAACTTAGTTAGTTTATTAATGGAAACACTTCTATTATTATTATTATTATTATTATTATTATTATTATTATTATCTCGCATGCTGTCTTTACTATAGGTTCCTTAATAGTTCCTTAGCTAGTTATATGATAGAGTTATATTAGTAATAGTGTGTGTGTGTGTGTGTGTGTGTGTGTGTGTGTGTGTGTGTGTGTGTGTGTGTGAAAGCTTAATCCATTGGCATATCATTTTTTTAATCCTAAGACAGTGAACAGGCTAAGACATGTTTCTAGAAGTGCAAGATTAGACCCAATTGGCTTGACCCCCCAGTCTCCCAGGGCAGGGGGGCGCCGCTCCCCTGCCCCCTATGGTTGCTGCATGCACCTCAAATAACAACAAATACCTACAATATGCCCTTACTGCCATGCATAATAACATATATAACACATATATATATATACTACGTCTGTTTATATATACGTATGTGTGTCTATATGATACCTATAAACTTGTTAGATCTATATTTTAACACGGAAGGGAACTGCATTTGATGATTGGCGTGAGAACATAAACCAGAGATCCTTACTAACTCATTCCTTGTTTGAATCATTTCTGTTGATTTGTAGCTAACCAGACCACACCTTGATACCCGCTAACACCTCCCCCTGTGTAGATATTCCCCCAGGGTTGTGGGTTGCATTGGGTGGTGCGCTTCCCCTGGTGTTGTGTCCTGGGGGAGTGCAGGGTGGTGTACAGTGGTGTTGACAGTGTGTGGTGGTGTTGGGTGTTTGGGTCAAGCCTGAATGCACCATTGTTTGTCTGGTGTGTGGTGTCCCGGGTGAAGCTATGATCCCGTATCTATTCTATCTAGCAGTGTTTTGAAGACCCATTACTCTAAGATAACACTGACTGTCTATTACGTCTATGTTTGTATTATCTATAACATTTGTCTTTTCATGTTCACAAGTTTTTGATATGCCTGTGCAAATACACTTTTGTAGCTTCCTCAAGTTTCCTTATGACTTGTTTGCATGGGGTACAAGCCTACGAGCACCTTGGCAGAAGCATATATCCATGTCTTGTTGTCATTGAGAGCACACAGGCCAGCGCACTTGGCCCCCACACCCGACGGCAGAGCGACCATTACCCAGCCTGCACTGCACATACCCGGCTGTGTGCGTCCTACCTCGAGTGTTATGTGTGACGCCACTTGCATTCACCTCCATGTAGCCTGTCCCATGTAGGTAAACACTCGCCGCGCACCCACCCAAGGACCTGCGAATACCCGAGTGTGTGTGTCAGTGCGCAGGAGGACTCTGTGTGGGTGGAATGCCATGCCCTTGAAGACAGTGAAGTATACAAGCCACAAGTACGCAAGACGCCCTTTCTTGAGGCAACCTGACAGTGTATCGAGGGAGGAAAAGCCGTAGCGCAAGGCAGACAAGGGAACACAAGAGCCGAGCCGAGCGGAGCATTGCGTACGCTGTGGGCGGGTCTGGGGCGGGGCGGGGTATCGCTTAGGTCTTGCCCCTAACCCCCTTCCCCCCGCCCTCTGCCGCCACACCCCCAGGACCCTGAAGAGAGCCAGTGACCCCCCTCCCCAGTGCCTTGTGGTGCAGAACTTATCTGGCACTACTGGCACACAAGAGCACACATGCCCTCACCCCCTAGCGTATTATGTAGGTATGTAGGCCCACCAGCTATCACCAGTCCATTGCATCGCTCACTAGTATGTAGGCGACTTATTGTTGTTGCTCCTATGCTGTGTTGCATTTAGATATCATTGTTATTGTTGTTGTTGTTGTAGGCGGTCCAAGCTGTTGTTGTTAGCTCAGTTTTTGTTGTTTTTGATTTCGTTGTGATGGTTGCGTTGACCTTTTTAGCCTGCATGGTATTCAGATATTCATTTTATTCGTTCAGTCATGCGTTGGGGAGCACCCATGATCTGGTTTTACGTTATTCAGCGACGTTTATTCCATTTTTTCATGTGTTTTTCATTTTGCCGGTATTAGCCAAGTAGATTTTCGCAAGTTATGTTTTTAAGTAGCCATTTCTACAGCCTCTATGCAGAAAATTTTGTTTTGTATACCCCCCTATGTTTCTCCAAGATTGGCAAGCCGATGTATAAACGATGTATATACTACACGCAAGCCGATGTATATACAGTCTATATACACGCAAGCCGATGTATAAACAATGTATATACTACACGCAAGCCGATGTATATACAGTCTATATACACGCAAGCCGATGTATAAACGATGTATATACTACACGCAAGCCGATGTATATACAATCTATATACACGCAAGCCGATGTATATACAGTCTCTATACACACAAGCCGATGTATATCCAGTCTCTATACACGCAAGCCGATGTATAGCCAGTCTCTATACACGCAAGCCGATGTATAGCCAGTCTCTATACACAATAAACATGGAAAGGAAAAACTGACCTTCTGCCATTGTCACCTAGGGTTGAGGCTTGCTTGTTTTGGCTTGGTAGTGTAGTGTGTGTGAAAATAACCCTCATAGCCTGTTGACGCATGACTCATTACTGCCTAGTGCATGGTGGTGGTGGTGGTGGTGGTGTGGTGAGGTGGTGGTGGTGGTGGTGGTGATTCTCTGCATGTTTCTATTCATATTCTTAAGCTTATGCTGACGACTCAAAGTTATTAATTTTTTTATAAGTTTCATTTTTTTTATGTTTTTTAAAATTTGTATTAGCGAAGAACTACATTTTGAGCAGCGTCAATGATAGCAGTCGTTCAAGTGAATTATAAACAGGTTGTATGTCCTGTTTTTTTTGGCTATCTTAGTCACTCACAAATCAAATCTATACATTAAAAAATAAAAAATAATCATTGAAAATTTTAAATATTTCAAACAATCAAAATGTAATCTTTCGAATGCAATTTTTTTTCTCATCAACCTCCCGGCGGAGATTTTTTGAGTCACGGGTTGTCTGTGGGTGTACAACCTATGGGGGGCGGGGGGGGCAGGGGGCGTGCGTGGAGGGGCGCCATGACCCCCCACACCCCCCCTGACCCCCCCGACCCCTCTCCTAATGTTAGCTTTACGGAATTTTGATTTATTCCTATTATTGACCTTGACCTTTGACCTTGTTTTGATTTGCTTATTGTTCTTAGGCCTTGTTTGTCACCAACCAAAGCATAAAAATCTAATCATAATAAATCACAATAATGATAATTAATGCCACTACTTTGAAAACATTGATGCAAAAATTCACACCAAAAAACATTGATTTGACAGTCATCAATAAAGACGGTAACCATAGCTATCATAACACTATGCCATTTAGTCATAACAGAGCTTATTCCAAAATCATAGACTACATTAAGCTTTACTCTTTTTCATCAATGCAAGAATCGCGCTGTGCAGACTACCACTTAAACTTCACAACAAACGTCGGCCGCCCTTTAAAGACAGCGGGCAGGCAGTTAGGGGTCTGTCATGGCCCTTACTCAGGTGTCAAAGGCCCTTAAGGTCGTGTCACGCGGGGATATCTTCGGGCATCGTTTGGTATGTTGCTGCCGTTTGATGCCCGTAGTGGTGGCAAAAAGTAGTCGTTTCGGCTCACGGCGTTTCGGCCACGAGCATCTGCTACTGGCATCTTCTGGGACCCGCGACCAAAACAAACACTACGGCAGCCAGATGAAGTGTTTGTGCACGATCCATAGTGTTTGTTTTGGTCGCGGGTCCCGGAAGAGGCCAGTAGAAGATGCTCGTGGCCGAAACGAACACTTTTTGCCACCACTACGGGCATCAAATGGTAGCAACATGCCAAAAGTGCCCGAAAATATCCCCGTGTGACAGGGCCCTTAGTCATGTGTCATTGCCCTGTCATTGCCCTGTCATTGGCCTGTCATTGCCCTGTCATTGGCCTGTCATTGGCCTGTCATTGGCCTGTCATTGCCCTGTCATTGGCCTGTCATTGGCCTGTCATTGGCCTGTCATTGGCCTGTCATTGACCTGTCATTGCCCTGTCATTGGCCTGTCATTGGCCTGTCATTGGCCTGTCATTGCCCTGTCATTGGCCTGTCATTGCCCTGTCATTGCCTGTCATTGCCCTGTCATTGCCCTGTCATTGACCTGTCATTGACCTGTCATTGCCCTGTCATTGGCGAGCCTTTAGTCTTGTGAGAGTCTGCACGGCGGGAGTCTTGTGCTACATTACCGCGCGCCACAAACCAACCGCCGGGGAGCCAGGCAGCCTTGGCCTCAGCACCACACTGGCACCTCATGGTAAACACAAGCCAGACCACCCCTAAAAACCTGAAAAAACCCTTAATAGGTCCCAAAAAACCCTTAATAGGCCCCCAAAAAACCCTTAATAGGTCCCAAAAACCCTTAATAGGCCCCAAGAACCATTAATAGGCCCCAAAAAAGCCTTTATAGGTCCCAAAAATCCTGAATAGGTCCCAAAAAACCTTAATAGCCCCAAAAACCCTGAATAGGCCCCAAAAAAACTTAATAGGCCCCAAGAACCATTAATAGGCCCCAAAAAACCCTTGATAGGCCCCCAAAACCCTTAATAGGTCCCCAAAACCCTTAATAGGTCCAAAAAAAACTTAATATGTCCCAAAAACCCTTAATAGGCCACAAAAACCCCTTAATAGGTCCAAAAACTCTTAATAGGCCCCAAAAAAACCTTAATAGGCCCAAAAAAACCTTAATAGGTCCCAAAAAACCCTTAATAGGCCCCCTAAAAACTTAATAGGCCCAAAAAACCCTTAATAGGCCCAAAAAGCCTTAATAGGTCCCCAAAAAAACTTAATAGGCCCCCAAAAAGCCTTTATAGGTCCCAAAAAAACCTTAATAGGCCCCAAAGAAACCTTAATAGGTCCCAAAAAACCCTTAATAGGTCCAAAAAAACACATTAAAAGGTCCCAAAAAAACCTTAATAGGCCCAAAAAACCCTTAATAGGCCCCAAAAAAGCCTTTATAGGTCCCAAAAACCCTGAATAGGTCCCAAAAAAGCCTTTATAGGTCCCAAAAACCCTTAATAGGTCCCAAAAAAGCCTTTATAGGTCCCAAAAACCCTTAATAGGTCCCAAAAAAGCTTTTATAGGTCCCAAAAACCCTTAATAGGTCCCAAAAAACCTTAATAGGCCCCCAAAAAGCCTTTATAGGTCCAAAAAAAACCTTAATAGGTCCCAAAAAACCCTTAATAGGTCCCCTAAAAAACCTTATTAGGTCCCCTAAAAAACCTTAATAGGTCCCAAAAAAAACCTTAATAGGTCCCAAAAAAACCTTAATAGGTCCCAAAAAAAACTTAATAGGTCCAAAAAAAAACCTTAGTAGGTCCCCCAAAGAACTTAATAGGCCCCAAAAACCCTTAATAGGCCCCAAAAAAACCTTAATAGGTCCCCAAAAAACCTTAATAGGTCAAAAAAACAAAGTTAATAGGTCCAAAAAAAAACTTAATAGGTCCCCAAAACCCTTAATAGGCCCTAAAAAAGCCTTTATAGGTCCCAAAAACCCTGAATAGGTCCCAAAAAAAACTTAATAGGCCCCAAAAAACCTTAATAGGCCCCAAAAAAACCTTAATAGGTCCCCAAAAAAACCTTAATAGGTCCCAAAAAACCCTTAATAGGTCCCAAAAAACCCTTAACAGGCCCCAAAAAACCTAAAAGGTACACAAAACCTCGAAAAGGACCCCAAAAAATCCTGGAAAGGCCCAAAAAACCCTAAGAGGACCACCAAAAACCCTAAAAAGGCTCCCAAAAATCCTAAAAAGGCCCAAAAAACCTATAAAGGCCCCCCTAAATCCTAAAAATGCCCCCACAAAATCCTAAAAGGGACCCAAAAAAATTGTAAACAGGCCCAAAAAAAATCCAAAAAAAGACCCAAAAAAATTGTAAACAGGCCCAAAAAATCCTAAATCCTAAAAAGGCACTTTAGACCTATCCCACTTCATTCTCCCCCCCACGAGTCACCCTCCCACGAGTCACCCTCCCACGAGTCACCCTCCCACGAGTCACCCTCCCACGAGTCACCCTCCACGAGTCACCTTCCTAAGTCACTCCCACAAGACCCTGGGAATACCTAAGCATTGGTGTTCTTATGTTGTCCCTGGGAAAGCCCCTTAAAGACCCCTTCCTAGTCTGAACCCCTTGCCGAGAGTGGTCCCTCAGTGTGCTGATAGCCTAGCCAGCGAGAAGCTTTGTTGCTTGCCAGGGTGTGCCAGGAGACCCTTGTGCCATGTTAAGGTGCCTAGGCTAAGCTAAGCACCGGGCTAAACTACCCTCAACACCACTATAGTCGCCACTGCACTAAGGTCGCCAGGTGCCATGTATTACACATTTCAGCATCACTACAGCCTTGTATGTGCCACTGAAGACGCATGCACAGTAGTTTATATTATGTACCTGTCTTAGTGGCACATACAAGGCTGTAGTGATGGTGACCTGCGTACTATATGGCGCCTGGTGACTATAGTGCACTGGCGACTATAGTGTTGTAGGCCTATAGACGGAGAATTAAGATCCCATTGTATAGGCCCGTGATCACAATAGGTCTAATTGCGGGCCTGAGATTTCTAACGACTAATAATTGATAGAGTTACAGCCCAAGCAAGGTCAATATGAGTGTTGCTGTGTGATTGGACACCGACTCATATTGACCTTGTTTGAGCTGTAACTCTATCAATTATTGGTCACTAGAAATCTCAGGCCCGCAGTTCGAGATCACGAGCCTATACAACGGGATCCTAATGCTTGGTGTGTGGGGCTATTGAGGATAGGGGTGTCAGGAGGGCATGTGTGCGTGTCATGTCATGTCACGTCATAGAGTCACTAAGGCGGCTGTTGGTTTGTGGTGCGAGGGGGGGGGGTGGCTGTATCCCTCTGCTGGTGCTGTGTACTGCTGTGTACTGCTGGTGCTGCTGTTACTGCTGCTGTTGCTGCTGCCTGGCTCACCAGGGCTGACGGCTGTTCTCTCTCTCCCCCTCCAGGGATCATGCGCAGCTTTGAGCCCCTGCCCTGCCCCATCTGCCAGCGCACCTATAGTTCCCCGGGCAACCTCAAGCAGCATCTGGAGAACATTCACATGTCCTGCAATGAGCTCAACTTTGAGTGTCGCATCTGCGGCAATAAATTCAAGAGCAAGTGGTATCTGCACAAACACCTTCACCGCGCCCACCACATACGCGGCCGCAAGGAGATTTAGGTGGCCGTAGGGGCGAGGGGTGGTAGAGGGGGTGTGGGGGCCATTACTACTCGCCGCCCCTACCACACAACCGGCCGTAAGGAGATTTAGGGGGCCGTAGGGGCGAGGGGCGGGGGTGTGTGGGCCATTACTACTCACCGCGCCCACCACAGACGCGGCCGCAAAGAAATTTAGGCGGCCGTAGGGGTGTTAGTGGGATGGTTAGCCGCGCGGTGGGTGTGTGGTAAGGTGGTGGTGTGGTGGGGTGTGTGGTGGGGGCCATTACTACTCCCACGCTGGTGCAGGTACCATATGATTGGCCGTAAATGATGTTGAGTATTGACATAGTTTCTAAAAGTAAGACATGAAAAGAAAACATTAATATTTAATGAGGTTGCCAATTTTTTCTAACTTAACATTACTTCTCTAAACTATTTTTTTGGGTTTGGCTTCAATCATTTAACTCAAGCTTCGATTTTTCAACATTTGACGTCCTGTACTTCACCCTCAAACTAGACGTCTCAATATAATCAACCACGTCTTTTCCCCGCCGCCGGACGCTTGGAGGGGCCTGCGGAACGGGTCTTACAGAAGGGGGGGAGGGAGGGAAGGACAGCGGAACCGTTACGTATACCCGACAGCGCCACGACACAACCCATGCCTTTTTATCTCCGCCACAGAACTCCTATATTTATACCTTTATCTTCCTCATTATTTACTTTTATCTGCCTTATACTTAACTACCCTATTATTTATCCCTTATAATCCTGTCCCTATATAACCCTGAACCCTTATATCCTGTCCCTATATAGCCCTAAACCCTTATATTATCCTCCCTTAATAGTACTCCTTACATTCCTTACTTTATCCCTAAATGACCCTACAGAACCAACCCTTATACTCTAACCTCATATCCTTACCCCTATATGACTCTAGGCCCTAATTAATACCCTGATTCGCACCCTAGGACCCTTATATTCCTACCCGTAAATGACCGTAAACCCTAAATATGACCCTTGATTTGAACCCTTATAACCTAACCCTAACCTTATAGCCTTATCCCTATATGACCCTGACCCCTTATTAATACCCTGATTCATCACCTCATTGTGTACGTCAACGCAATCATCAGCGCTTTATTGATTCATGATGATTGATGATTTACGGATGATTGATGTATTTTTACCAGTGATTCGCTTGCATCCAAATTTTTTTTCTTTTTTTTTCTTCTCATTTTCTCAATTTTTTTTTCCCAGGAGCTAAATACACCAAGGAAAACACGCCTTACACAATCATAGAGTATATATATTTTATTTTTTGAGGTGACATATTATAAACTTTTCACACCAAGTACAAGTTTTTAGAAGTACGTCAATCCAACTGTTACGGAATGATGCCGTAACCTCGAATACAGTTAAATAACGTAACCCTTGAGGCCCAGAACGTAATTTCCATTGTAATTTGGGTACCATTAGACGCTTTGTAGTGACTATAAGCAACATTTTATAGCTATGACCTGTTTAGTATCCTTGTCCACTAACTAATGTGGTATATTCAGTGACTTCGTAATTTTATGGCTAACAACAGACAATTTTTTATAGCCAAGGAAAGATCTGGGCGTGAAGGGGTTAATGGGTCTGGGTGTGAAGGGGTTAATGGGTCTGGGTGTGAAGGGGTTAATGGGTCTGGGTGTGAAGGGGTTAATGGGTCTGGGTGTGAAGGGGTTAATGGGTCTGGGTGTGAAGGGGTTAATGGGTCTGGGTGTGAAGGGGTTAATGGGTCTGAGCGTGAAGGGTTAATGGGTCTGGGTGTGAAGGGGTTAATGGGTCTGGGTGTGAAGGGGTTAATGGGTCTGGGTGTGAAGGGGTTAATGGGTCTGGGTGTGAAGGGGTTAATGGGTCTGGGTGTAAGGGGTTAATGGGTCTGGGTGTGAAGGGGTTAATGGGTCTGGGTGTGAAGGGGTTAATGGGTCTGGGTGTGAAGGGGTTAATGGGTGTGGGTGTGAAGGGGTTAATGGGTCTGGGTGTGAAGGGGTTAATGGGTCTGGGTGTGAAGGGGTTAATGGGTCTGGGTGTGAAGGGGTTAATGGGTCTGGGTGTGAAGGGGTTAATGGGTCTGGGTGTGAAGGGGTTAATGGGTCTGGGTGTGAAGGGGTTAATGGGTCTGGGTGTGAAGGGGTTAATGGGTCTGGGTGTGAAGGGGTTAATGGGTCTGGGTGTGAAGGGGTTAATAATGGCATGGAAAAGAGTTCAATAGCCGTAGAATGCCATGGGAAAAGAGGTCAATATTTTGTTAATAAGTCCTGGCAAGGCGGGAGACACGATAAAGCGAGTCAGCGTGTGGGAGTGTTGGCGATGGCGATGGCGATTTATTAATGTTTTGTTCGCAGTGATACGCTTTCATCTACAGTAAAACCTCTCGTATTCGGACCCTCATTATTCGGACCTCCTCTTTTTTTTTTCTTCTTTTTTTATTTTTTTTTTTTTAGGGGTCGAAATTTCCTAGCTAATATATAATATACACCTAGATTTTTTTTTTTTTTTTTTTTTTTTTTTTTTTTTTTTTTTTTTTTTTTAAGGGGTCGAAATGTCCTAGCTAATATATACACCTAGATTTTTTTTTTTTTTTTTCTTTTTTTACATATCCCCCCCTATATAATCCCCCCATTATTCGGATCCTTGCATTACTCGGACCACTCCTTGGCCCAATTAGTCCCAATATGAGAGGTTTTACTGTATTTTTTTAAGCATTTTCCTTTTTTTTTCTTTTTTTTTTCCCTGCCCCCCGGGACCTCAGAACACACTCAGTTCATTGGCATTTAAATATTATTATTTTTTTTAACAATTTCACATATATTTTTTGAGGCGCCATTTTATCATTAAGTATTATCATAACACAGACCAGAATTTAGGAGATCAATCAAACTGTTATCATATCTTACCCCCTTCACGCCCAGATCTTTCCTTGCTATATAAAAATCGTCTGTTGTCGAGCCTTAAAATAACGAAAAGTCACTGAATATACCAAATGATTTAGTGGACAAGGATACTAAACAGGTCATAGCTATAAAACATTGCTTATAGTCACTACAAATCATCTAATGTCACCCAAATTACAATGGAAATTATGTTCTGGGTCTCAAGGGGTTAAACTCGAGCGGTGAGCGGAGGACGAAGTTTAGTCAAGTAACGTAGACAGTTTATTGATCGTGTTATGTGTTTATCTGCCGTCCATTGCCTTGCGTTTGTTGCGAATTGCGATGCTAGAAATGATATACGAAAGAAATTATTGCCGTAGTGTTATGTTCTTTATTAGGTAGACCGGTTAGGAAGGTTATTATTAGGTTAGGAAGGTTATTAGGTTAGGAAGGTTATTATTAGGTTAGGAAGGTTATTATTAGGTGAGGAAGGTTATTATTAGGTTAGGAAGGTTATTAGGTTAGGAAGGTTATTATTAGGTTAGGAAGGTTATTATTAGGTTAGGAAAGTTATTATTAGGTTAGGAAGGTTATTATTAGGTTAGGAAGGTTATTATTAGGTTAGGAAGGTTATTATTAGATTAGGAAGGTTATTATTAGGTGAGGAAGGACAATATTTATTTGCGTTTGATGCTAGAAATTATAAACGAAGGAAATTTTATTGTAGTGTTTATATTTATTGTGGCGTTTATATTTATTGTGGCGTTTATATTTTTTTATCGGTTTTTATTATTGTTTTATTATATCGTTTTTTTGTCATTTATTTTTATGATTTAGGTTTTTATGAGGTTTATTATTTTAGCCTAGTAGTGTTATATTCTTGATGAGGTTTATTATTTTAGCCTAGTAGTGTTATATTCTTGATGAGGTCATAGGCAGTGAAGCAGAAGATAGATTACAACTTTATTTAACCACTCAAAGCCATTCTTTTATATCTACCGGTAGCTATTTATATATTTTATCGTTATACGAGTCAGTCTCTTCAGTGTCGTTATTTTATACTTGCCGTAGACTTTATTTACTTTTTTTTTTTTTTACACATTTGTGCCTATAGCGCGTGTAGACAGTGACCCAGGGGTGGGATGGCAGGCCCTGGAGGTTCACTTGAGGGCTGTGATGGTTGGCCCTGGAGGCACACTTGAGGGCTGTGATGGCAGGCCCTGGAGGCACACTTGAGGGCTGTGATGGTTGGCCCTGGAGGCACACTTGAGGGCTGTGATGGTAGGCCCTGGAGGCACACTTGAGGGCTGTGATGGTAGGCCCTGGAGGCACACTTGAGGGCTGTGATGGTAGGCCCTGGAGGCACACTTGAGGGCTGTGATGGTAGGCCCTGGAGGCACACTTGAGGGCTGTGATGGTTGGCCCTCGCCCGTGGTGGCGCAGGCAGGATTGTTATAGTGACGCCTGTGATTAGAGGCTCATGCCGCCCCCCTGTGTCCTCCCATACACTCGCCATACAAGGCAGAGTTGATGGGCAGCATGTGGGTGTTCTTAGGCCACGATAGACGGTGCAGAAAGATTTCAAGTGGATTTCTGGGTCTCACTCGGGATCGAACTCAGGTCACCAAGCACGCCACCCGGTGACGCTAACCACTCTGCTACCGCCTCCCCTAAATGTTAAGTGTGTTAAGTGTTATGCCAGTGCCTAGGTCAGTGTTATGCCAGTGCCATGCCAGTGTCATGCCAGTGCCTAGGTCAGTGTTATGCCAGTGCCTAGGTCAGTGTTATGCCAGTGCCTAGGTCAGTGTTATGCCAGTGCCATGCCAGTGTTATGCCAGTGCCTAGGTCAGTGTTATGCCAGTGCCTAGGTCAGTGTTATGCCAGTGCCATGCCAGTGTTATGCCAGTGCCTAGGTCAGTGTTATGTCAGTGCCTAGGTCAGTGTTATGCCAGTGCCATGCCAGTGTCATGCCAGTGCCTAGGTCAGTGTTATGCCAGTGCCTAGGTCAGTGTTATGCCAGTGCCATGCCAGTGCCTAGGTCAGTGTTATGCCAGTGTCATGCCAGTGCCTAGGTCAGTGTCATGCCAGTGCCTAGGTCAGTGTTATGCCAGTGCCTAGGTCAGTGTTATGCCAGTGTCATGCCAGTGCCTAGGTCAGTGTTATGCCAGTGTCATGCCAGTGCCTAGGTCAGTGTTATGCCAATGTCATGCCAGTGCCTAGGTCAGTGTTATGCCAGTGTCATGCCAGTGCCTAGGTCAGTGTTATGCCAGTGCCTAGGTCAGTGTTATGCCAGTGTCATGCCAGTGCCTAGGTCAGTGTCATGCCAGTGCCTAGGTCAGTGTTATGCCAGTGCCTAGGTCAGTGTTATGCCAGTGCCTAGGTCAGTGTTATGCCAGTGCCTAGGTCAGTGTTATGCCAGTGCCTAGGTCAGTGTTATGCCAGTGCCTAGGTCAGTGTTATGCCAGTGTCATGCCAGTGCCTAGGTCAGTGTCATGCCAGTGTCATGCCAGTGCCTAGGTCAGTGTTATGCCAGTGCCTAGGTCAGTGTTATGCCAGTACCTAGGTCAGTGTCATGCCAGTGTTATGCCAGTGTCATGCCAGTGCCTAGGTCAGTGTCATGCCAGTGCCTAGGTCAGTGTTATGCCAGTGCCTAGGTCAGTGTCATGCCAGTGTTATGCCAGTGCCTAGGTCAGTGTCATGCCAGTGTTATGCCAGTGCCTAGGTCAGTGTCATGCCAGTGCCTAGGTCAGTGTTATGGCAGTGCCTAGGTCAGTGTCATGCCAGTGTTATGCCAGTGTCATGCCAGTGCCTAGATCAGTAGTCACACAGCCATATCTATGAGCAGGGATTTGCGTCTTTTAATATCCGATAATTTTCTTAGAGTTTATAATCTTAAAAGTCTCAGTTTTCATATCGTTGTCAGTGCGGTTTTTAGTCGTCCGTGTGAAAGTTACAATACATACCTCGGTTTTTTTCTATTTTCGGTAAATATCCATCATTTTTATCCTTCCTACCCTCAGAACACACTCAGTTAATTGGAAAACACACTCAGTTAATTGGAAAACACACTCAGTTAATTGGAAAATACACTCAGTTAATTGGAAAACACTCAGTTAATTGGAAAACACACTCAGTTAATAGGAAAACACACTCAGTTAATTGGAAAACACACTCAGTTAATTGGAAAACACACTCAGTTAATTGGAAAACACACTCAGTTAATTGGAAAACACACTCAGTTAATAGGAAAACACACTCAGTTAATTGGAAAACACACTCAGTTAATTGGAAAACACACTCAGTTAATTGGAAAACACACTCAGTTAATTGGAAAACACACTCAGTTAATAGGAAAACACACTCAGTTAATAGGAAAACACACTCAGTTAATTGGAAAACACACTCAGTTAATTGCAAAACACACTCAGTTAATTGCAAAACACTCAGTTAATTGCAAAACACACTCAGTTAATTGCAAAACACTCAGTTAATTGGAAAACACACTCAGTTAATTGCAAAACACTCAGTTAATTGGAAAACACACTCAGTTAATTGCAAAACACTCAGTTAATTGCAAAACACTCAGTTAATTGCAAAACACACTCAGTTAATTGGAAAACACTCAGTTAATTGGAAAACACACTCAGTTAATTGCAAAACACACTCAGTTAATTGCAAAACACACTCAGTTAATTGCAAAAAACACTCAGTTAATTGCAAAACACACTCAGTTAATTGCAAAAAACACTCCGTTAATTGCAAAACACACTCAGTTAATTGCAAAACACACTCGGTTAATTACAAAAAACACTCAGTTAATTGCAAAACACTCAGTTAATTGCAAAACACTCAGTTAATTACAAAACACTCAGTTAATTGCAAAACACTCAGTTAATTGCAAAACACTCAGTTAATTGCAAAACACTCAGTTAATTGCAAAACACTCAGTTAATTGCAAAACACTCAGTTAATTGCAAAACACTCAGTTAATTGCAAAACACTCAGTTCATTGGAAAACACACTCAGTTCATTGGAAAACACACTCAGTTCATTGGAAAACACACTCAGTTCATTGGAAAACACACTCAGTTCATTGGAAAACACACTCAGTTCATTGGAAAACACACTCAGTTCATTGGAAAACACACTCAGTTCATTGGAAAACACACTCAGTTCATTGGAAAACACACTCAGTTCATTGCAAAAAACACTCAGTTAATTGGAAAACACACTCAGTTATTGGAAAACACACTCAGTTAATAGGAAAACACACTCAGTTAATTGCAAAACACACTCAGTTAATAGGAAAACACACTCAGTTAATTGGAAAACACTCAGTTAATTGCAAAACACACTCAGTTAACTGGAAAACGCACTCAGTTAATAGGAAAACACACTCAGTTAATTGGAAAACACACTCAGTTCATTGGAAAACACACTCAGTTAATTGGAAAACACACTCAGTTCATTGGAAAACACACTCAGTTCATTGGAAAACACACTCAGTTCATTGGAAAACACTCAGTTAATTGGAAAACACACTCAGTTAATTGGAAAACACACTCAGTTAATAGGAAAACACACTCAGTTCATTGGAAAACACACTCAGTTCATTGGAAAACACACTCAGTTAATTGGAAAACACACTCAGTTAATTGCAAAACACTCAGTTAATTGCAAAACACTCAGTTAATTGCAAAACACACTCAGTTAATTGGAAAACACACTCAGTTAATTGCAAAACACACTCAGTTAATAGGAAAACACACTCAGTTAATTGGGAAACACACTCAGTTAATTGCAAAACACACTCAGTTAATAGGAAAACACACAAAGTTAATTGGAAAACACACTCAGTTAATTGCAAAACACACTCAGTTAATAGGAAAACACACTCAGTTAATTGCAAAACACACTCAGTTAATAGGAAAACACACTCAGTTAATTGGAAAACACACTCAGTTAATTGCAAAACACACTCAGTTAATAGGAAAACACACTCAGTTAATTGGAAAACACACTCAGTTAATTGCAAAACACACTCAGTTAATAGGAAAACACACTCAGTTAATTGCAAAACACTCAGTTAATAGGAAAACACACTCAGTTAATTGCAAAACACACTCATTTAATAGGAAAACACACTCAGTTAATTGGAAAACACACTCAGTTAATTGGAAAACACACTCAGTTAATTGGAAAACACACTCAGTTAATAGGAAAACACACTCAGTTAATAGGAAAACACACTCAGTTAATTGCAAAACACCCAGTTAATTGCAAAACACACTTCTTATATATAGTTTTTGAGGTGCCATTTTATCAACTCTTTTCATCGTCTTCAAGTATATTCTTCACAGCGGCATCCATTCACGTACGTTTTTTAAAGTCGTCGTCACGGAACTACAATATTTCAGTCGTTTTAGAATTACCGTTCATTTTCTATAAGTACGTAATATTCCGTCATTCATATCGTCATAGGAATCTAGGGCGTCGTAGATAGATAGATCGTAAAAGGCATAAAATAATCCTGAATTTCTATCATGTATTAAAATCTTGGCGTATTACATTTTTCTCAGCTGCTCTCATAACCGGTAGAAAATTTAGTTTGATTAGATACATCTATACTTAACTCCTTCACGCCCAGATCTTTCCATTAACATATAAAATTATCTGTTAGCCCTAAAATTACGAAAAGTCACTGAATATACCAAATGAGTTAGTGGACAAGGATACTAAACAGGTCATAGCTATAAAATATTGCTTATAGTCACTACAAATCGTCTGTAATTAGCCATAAAATTACGAAAAGTCACTGAATATACCACATTAGTTAGTGGACAAGGATACTAAACAGGTCATAGCTATAAAATATTGCTTATAGTCACTACAAATCGTCTGTAATTAGCCATAAAATTACGAAAAGTCACTGAATATACCACATTAGTTAGTGGACAAGGATACTAAACAGGTCATAGCTATAAAATATTGCTTATAGTCACTACAAATCGTCTGTTGTTAGCCATAAAATTAAGAAAAGTCACTGAATATACCAAATGAGTTAGTGGACAAGGATACTAAACAGGTCATAGCTATAAAATATTGCTTATAGTCACTACAAATCGTCTAATGGTAGCTAAAATACAATTACGTTCTGGGTCTCAAGGGGTTTATTGTCAAGCGATCACAAGCCACAAGGTTAGGAAAGTACACAGTTACCACATCTATTTTGATGCAACCATAGCCAAACTCCAGGAAAGTACACAGTTACCACATATATTTTGATGCAACCATAGCCAAACTCCAGGAAAGTACACAGTTACCACATATATTATAGCCAAACTCCAGGAAAGTACACAGTTACCACATATAGTTTGATGCAACCATAGCCAAACTCCAGGAAAGTACACAGTTACCACATATATTTTGATGCAACCATAGCCAAACTCCAGGAAAGTACACAGTTACCACATATATTATAGCCAAACTCCAGGAAAGTACACAGTTACCACATATAGTTTGATGTAACCATAGCCAAACTCCAGGAAAGTACACAGTTACCACATATATTATTGCCAAACTCCAGGAAAGTACACAGTTACCACATATATTATAGCCAAACTCCAGGAAAGTACACAGTTACCACATATATTATTGCCAAACTCCAGGAAAGTACACAGTTACCACATATATTATAGCCAAACTCCAGGAAAGTACACAGTTACCACATATATTATAGCCAAACTCCAGGAAAGTACACAGTTACCACATATATTATTGCCATACTCCAGGAAAGTACACAGTTACCACATATATTATTGCCATACTCCAGGAAAGTACACAGTTACCACATATATTATTGCCATACTCCAGGAAAGTACACAGTTACCACATATATTATTGCCAAACTCCAGGAAAGTACACAGTTACCACATATATTATAGCCAAACTCCAGGAAAGTACACAGTTACCACATATATTATTGCCAAACTCCAGGAAAGTACACAGTTACCACATATATTATAGCCAAACTCCAGGAAAGTACACAGTTACCACATATATTATAGCCAAACTCCAGGAAAGTACACAGTTACCACATATATTATTGCCATACTCCAGGAAAGTACACAGTTACCACATATATTATTGCCATACTCCAGGAAAGTACACAGTTACCACATATATTATTGCCATACTCCAGGAAAGTACACAGTTACCACATATATTATAGCCATACTCCAGGAAAGTACACAGTTACCACATATATTATTGCCATACTCCAGGAAAGTACACAGTTACCACATATATTATTGCCATACTCCAGGAAAGTACACAGTTACCACATATATTATTGCCATACTCCAGGAAAGTACACAGTTACCACATATATTATAGCCATACTCCAGGAAAGTACACAGTTACCACATATATTATAGCCATACTCCAGGAAAGTACACAGTTACCATAGCTATACTCCAGGAAAGTACACAGTTACCACATATATTATAGCCATACTCCAGGAAAGTACACAGTTACCACATATATTATAGCCATACTCCAGGAAAGTACACAGTTACCACATATATTATAGCCATACTACAGGAAAGTAAACAGTTACCATAGCTATACTCCAGGAAAGTACACAGTTACCACATATAGTTTGATGTTACCATAGCCATACTCCAGGAAAGTACACAGTTACCACATATAGTTTGATGTAACCATAGCCAAACTCCAGGAAAGTACACAGTTACCACATATATTATAGCCATACTCCAGGAAAGTACACAGTTACCACATATATTATAGCCATACTACAGGAAAGTAAACAGTTACCATAGCTATACTCCAGGAAAGTACACAGTTACCACATATAGTTTGATGTTACCATAGCCATACTCCAGGAAAGTACACAGTTACCACATATAGTTTGATGTTACCATAGCCATACTCCAGGAAAGTACACAGTTACCATAGCCATACTCCAGGAAAGTACACAGTTACCACATATAGTTTGATGTTACCATAGCCATACTCCAGGAAAGTACACAGTTACCATAGCCATACTCCAGGAAAGTACACAGTTACCACATATAGTTTGATGTTACCATAGCCATACTCCATGTCACCCTAGTACTACCTCTACTCCAGACCTCTAACTGTACGTATACCTCTACCTCTAAAACTAACTCATAGACCGGAGACTTAGAAGCGACGGTGTATGTGTTGGTACGGTGATCTGTCGTAAACGTCAAAAGCCGTACGATTTTCCACCATGATATTTTTGTGCCATATACTCAATCATAACTATTTTATTACGTCATTTTAGATCATAATTTTCATATCGCGAACTCAAAAATACATCCATATTTTTTTTTCAGCTGCCGTTTTCATATATCTAACTAAGAAAAAATATATCGTTTTTTTGCTATCGCCATTTTCAGATATTAAAACTCAAAAGTAAAAAAATTTATTTATCGTAATTTTCATATATCTAACTAAGAAAAAGTACATGGTTTTTTTTTCAATCGCCATTCTTATATATTAAACTAAAAAAAATACATGTGTTTTTTCAAGCCACAATTTTTATATATCGAACTCAAAAACACACATTTTTTTTCCGATCACAATTCTCATATCGCGAACTCAAAATTACATCCATATTTTTTTTTCAGCTGCCGTTTTCATATATCTAACTAAGAAAAAATACATCGTTTTTTTTGCTATCGCCATTTTCAGATATCAAACTCAAAAGTAAAAAAAAAATATTTCGATCGTAATTTTCATATATCGAACTAAAAAAAAGTCCGTGTTTTTTTTCTTCAATCGCCATTCTTATATATCAAACTAAGAAAAAGTACATGTTTTTTTCCAGTCACAGTTTTCATCATATCTCAAACTCAAAAGTAGATAATATTTTCCAATCAACATATCGACACCCCAAGCTCAAAAGTACAATATGCAGACCGTAGAATTTCCGCGTCGATATTTACGGTTCATCGCCTGTTATATACTGTAGTTAGGTTAGTCGTTAGGTCGGCCTGATAGCTTTATTTAACCGCCCGACATTTACGAACAAAAAATGACCGAAAGAGAAAGATAACACGTGTTCGTTAGACGTTTAATCTGTTCACGGCACACACCAGATTGTCCGAAACGTACAAACACGGCTTATATCTTGACCAGCTCAGCAACCCTAGTACAACCAATCATGTAGTGTATCCGTGTTAGTTCTCAATGTGCACTGAATCTATGTGTGTGTGTGTGCGTCTGTGTGTGCGTCTGTGTGTGTGTATGTGTGTGTGTGTATATGTGTGTGTGTGCGTCTGTGTGTGTGTCTTATGTGTGTGTGTGTGTTTGGGTCTGTGTGTGTGTCTGTGGTGTGTGTTTGGGTCTGTGTGTGTGTGTTTGGTTCTGTGTGTGTGTTTGGGTCTGTGTGTGTGTGTTTGGGTCTGTGTGTGTGTCTATGTGTGTGTGTGTTTGGGGGGGTGTGCGCGTCTGTGTGTGTGTGTGTGTGAGAGAATGTTAACACCACCATAGCATGTACAAAGCATTAGGCTGAACACACAGCAACAGAATGACAGGACAGAGTAATGATCACCGCCGCCATGATGCACTGAGGCCTTGTCACGTAATCATTTAGAACAACACTACAGGAGGCCAGAATAACACTGAATTACTACTCATGTCATCATCCTGCCATTCATTTCCTTTACCCTACAAAAATCCTTAAAAGGCCCCAAAATCCTAAAAAGGGCCCCTTAAAATCCTATAAAGGTCCCAAAAATCCTAAAAAGGGCCCCTTAAAATTCTATAAAGGTCCCAAAAATCCTAAAAAGGCCCCCTAAAAAGACCTTATAACTCCCACAAAGGCCCTAAAAATCCTAAAAAGGCCCCCTAAAAAGACCCTATAACTCCCAAAAAGGCCCTAAAAATCCTAAAAAGGCCCCCTAAAATATCCTAAAAAGGCCCTAAAAATCCAAAATGAAAACGAAAACAAAGCTAGATTTTCCTTTTCCAACCTCATATGACACCCTTACCTCCTTTAATACCCTTAATAACCCTTCTATAACCCTTCTATAACCCTTCTATAACCCAGTCTTAACCTCTTGTATTTTTCTCTCACAGGAACTACCACGTGTAGGTCTGACGGCCTCTTGTAGCTTTCTTATGTTCTATCTTGTTCCATTAAATCATTGTCTTCTTGTCTTCTTACTTCTTAGTGTTCTTAGTGGCTGCATTCCTTCCCATTTTGCTCAGTTAAACTACCCTCCCTCTCTCCTCTCTCTCTCCTCTCTCTCTCCTCTCTCTCTCTCTTACTCCCCCCCTCTCTCTCTCACACACAATGGACAATACCGGTCATTCGTACAACTCAGGTTATTTACGTTAATATTTATTTTACGAAGTGCTGTCGTGTCTCCGTACGTTGCCCTGTCCGTCTGTCTCTCCCCACACCTCTCCGCGACGCCAGGATACGCCGATACACGCGTTAATCGGGGGCGTAGGCGGTGCGTCTGTCTCCGTACGCTCCTCCTTGCGACATGCCCGTGGGTTGATCAAAGGGCATGGGCAGTGTGTGGGTACGAATGGGTATGTAATGGCCCCCTAACTGCTACGGGGTTATGCGAGTGCAGCCCGGCAGAAGAGATCCCGGTGAAAAAATATGAGTGTTCAGGAAATGTTAGGTGTGAGGGTGGAGTGTTTTCAGGAAGGGTGTGACGGTGTTTTCATTACCTCGTCGGAGTGGCCCCGCCCGGCCCTCTAGGTGGGCCGGGCGGGCATAGGAGCTCCGGGTGTATCAGCGTTGGGCAGCCACAGTGCGTTGGGCATTTTGTGTTTACGCAGAGTGCAGTTACCATTCCTTACATTGCCAATTTTTTTGTGTTGTAACTTTGTAAGCAAAATGTTCCATATTTTTGGTGTGCCATATTTGATGTGGAGAGGGTTTGTTTATGTTTGTCCGTGCGTCGACGAACCTCACGTCACCGTGCCGACAGGCGGCGGCACGCGGCGCGTCTGGCCCGGACACGGGGGGCGGCACACGTGTCCCCCTACGTGTCCGAGCGCCCCGGGGTTCGACATGGAGTGGTTACGTATCACATATCAAAAGGATGAAAACATATGCAGTTGGTTTCTATATATTTTCCCAAATGTACAAATGTGTGGCCATGTACAGGTAGTAATGTGTTAGTTCGTGCCCGGAGAGGCCCAGATAGCTACACGTTGTAACACGCTGTCCGGATCAAATGTTTGAGTATTACTGTAGGTATAGTAGCCGTAGTAACTTGTCTTGTGATGAACTGTTCATTGCATTCCACTTTTTAGAGCTATACATATATAAATGAATTTTATTATATATTATTATTATTACTATTGTTATGTTACTCATACTAATACTATATTATATTAGATGTATATGTTTTAACCTCATTTGCTTTAATAGGACATTCCAGTTTTGTTTTTTAGGTTGTACGCATGTCCGGCAACCTAACCCTGCATCATGTAACACACACTATTAATAAGGGTTGTTTTTATAGTTTTATTATTCTATACACATAAGTTATTAATGCATAGAGATACAGATGTCACCCTGTTGTTATATAGACATTTATGTATGGGCCATATTTATTGTTATAGCTGTACGAGCCAATCCGCTCCCAGAGTTTTTCAGGATACCTCATTTATAGGGCGTCTGCTTATGCGGCGCCTCCACCACTATACCACAACAAAGGCCAGCTGGGAGGGGTGTGGGGGTCTAAGGAAGGGGTGAGTGTAGGGGTGGAAGGAGGGGAGGTGTGTAGGGGTGTAGGGAGGGGAGCAATGCGAAGGAGGGTACCCGGTGTGGGATGTTGTAGAATATGCAGAGTTTTTATGATCAGAGATTATATGGATGCACTCACTACCTGTACTGTAGTGACTAGTGGTTAGCAGGGAGGGCGTGAGGGGGACACACACTGACGGCTGAACGCAACAGTCCGCACGGGAGCCGTCGTCCCGCCACGAGCCACACCGCACGTCGTCGTCGTCGTCGTCGTCGTCAAGATGTACCCAGTAAGAGAAAGTGACGCATATCAAAATCGAAGCTTGTCATTGTGTTGGCAGGGAGGACAGAGGTGTATCCCTGCCGCTACTTGCACACACACCCTGCACTGCCCCTGTCACCCCTGTACGAGGCATGCCCTGGGTGTGGCCGGGGAGTCTGTGTGTGGCCAGGGCCGGAGTGCTGAGAGGGCCAGGCACAAGGAATGCAAAGCAACTTGGCCGAACCTTCAAGCAAGGGATTGTTTTCCATTGGTTTGTTTTGATTGATTATTGTGTTCGTGTGTTCGTGTGTCCCGGGGTGAGGGTACGGAATCCCCTACACCACCCCCATGCATCACCACCCCCCAGGCTGCAACCCCACCATGGCAGGCTCAACCCCCCACCCCAGAAACCCCTATTTTTCCCCGAGTCATTTAATCCCCCAACAAATCAACATCCTTCTGATCTAACCGTCCTACTCTAGCATTCCATTCCCCTTCCCTCACCGTTTCACTCTCTCTATAACCCCCACCCCCCTTCATTATCCCCCCCCATAGTGCCATATGTAACCCCCCCTTCAGTATGCCCCCCCATAGTGCCATATGTCCTCTGATACCTGGCATATTCCCCTTTTTTGGCATTAAATCAATCAGTCGTCAGTAATGATATGAACCGAGTGCAACGGTAAAGACAAAAATTATTGATGCCAAGTAATCAAGTCATTCCTAGGGCCCATGATTGTACCACTGTTGCAGCCTCCCTCTGTACGTGCGTGTGTGTGTTGCCGGCTGGTGGGGTGGTGACGCAACCAGCCCAGCTCCATTTGTTGTCTTATAGTGTTGCCATAAGTTACCAAGTTGCCATTATTATTTTTGTGCCAAGTATTTTTGTTATAGGATGATTGTATATTTTATTGTGTACCCTGTAAGGAGGAAGAAGAAGAGGGTGTATATGGTTTAATATAGGGAGTGGTGGAAGGGAGGGTAGAGTTGCATGCCACACACAGACAGGCATACAGTCTAGCCTTACATACAGTCTACAGTTCATGCCACACAGAGACAGGCATACAGTCTAGCCTTACATACAGTCTACAGTTCATGCCACACCAAAGGGATACAGTCTAGCCTTACATACAGTCTACAGTTCATGCCACACAGAGACAGGCATACAGTCTAGCCTTACATACAGTCTACAGTTCATGCCACACACACACCAAGGCATACAGTCTACAGTTCATGCCACACACAGACAGGCATACAGTCTACAGTTCATGCCACACACACACCAAGGCATACAGTCTACAGTTCATGCCGCACACAGACAGGCATACAGTCTAGCCTTACATACAGTCTACAGTTCATGCCACACACACAAGGCATACAGTCTACAGTTCATGCCACACACAGACAGGCATACAGTCTACAGTTCATGCCACACACAGACAGGCATACAGTCTACAGTTCATGCCACACACAGACAGGCATACAGTCTAGCCTTACATACAGTCTACAGTTCATGCCACACAGAGACAGGCATACAGTCTACAGTTTCATGCCACACACAGACAGGCATACAGTTTAGCCTTACATACAGTCTACAGTTCATGCCACACACAGACACAGGCATACAGTCTACAGTTCATGCCACACACAGACAGGCATACAGTCTAGCCTTACATACAGTCTACAGTTCATGCCACACAGAGACAGGCATACAGTCTACAGTTCATGCCACACACAGAGACAGGCATACAGTCTACAGTTCATGCCACACACAGACAGGCATACAGTCTACAGTTCATGCCACACACAGACAGGCATACAGTCTACAGTTCATGCCACACACAGACAGGCATACAGTTTTAGCCTTACATACAGTCTACAGTTCATGCCACACAGACAGGCATACAGTCTACAGTTATGCCACACACAGACAGGCATACAGTCTAGCATTACATACAGTCTACAGTTCATGCCACACAGAGACAGGCATACAGTCTACAGTTCATGCCACACACAGACAGGCATACAGTTTAGCCACATACAGTCTACAGTTCATGCCACACACAGACACAGGCATACAGTCTACAGTTCATGCCACACACAGACAGGCATACAGTCTAGCCATACATACAGTCTACAGTTCATGCCACACACAGAGACAGGCATACAGTCTACAGTTCATGCCACACACAGAGACAGGCATACAGTCTAGCCTTACATACAGTCTACAGTTCATGCCACACACAGACACAGCATACAGTCTACAGTTCATGCCACACAGAGACAGGCATACAGTCTACAGTTCATGCCACACACAGACCAGGCATACAGTCTACAGTTCAGCCACACAGAGACAGGCATACAGTCTACAGTTCATGCCACACACAGACAGGCATACAGTTTAGCCTTACATACAGTCTACAGTTCATGCCACACACAGACAGGCATACAGTCTAGCCTTACATACAGTCTACAGTTCATGCCACACAGAGACAGGCATACAGTCTAGCCTGTCTGACACTAGACTGCCTGGACCCCCTGTCACTATAATAGCCTGTCTGTTAAGTGTTCACGGCACGTTGGTGGGTGTGTGTGTTCTATCAGTTGTTACTCAGACATGCCAGCTTCAGGGACCCAAAGAGTGTTATTGTGAGGCCTTTGGAGCTTATTTTGGACCCAGGAAGGCCGCTAAGCAATAGAAAAGAGGCATTGTGAGGACCTTGATCTTGCAGTAGAGAAGAAAAACATTAGAATATATTTGACAGAAAGATATTAAGTTTGACACGAAAAAGGTCGCAACACTGTGAGGCTTTTTCAGGTTAAGTTTGACACCAAAAATTGCCGTAAATCTCTAGAAAAAGAGGCGATAGAGGCAGAAAGATGGATCTAAGAAATAACTCGATAGATGTAAACACCAGAGTGACCCGAGCCTTCGCCGACGCCACTTCACGTCAAAATAATTGCCGTAAATCTCTAGAAAAATGGGCAATCGAAGCAAAAAGTGTGATCTAAGGACTGACTATCTAAGGTTTATGTCCTGCTGTCATGGAGCAAGGGTCAAGATTTCTTTTGCCTCGTTAAGTTGAAGTAGAATCGTTGAAGAGGTTTCAGACAAGGGTAAGGGAAGGTGTCATTTTGTGTCATTATAGCATTGAGCGACAGTTAAGAAATATTTCGCCTCGTTACGTTGAAGAAAAAAATAGAGAAAAGTCCCTCAAAGCTTAAATTGTGACGGAGAAGAGTGCTATGGTCCCTCAAAGCTTAAATTGTGATACAGGAGAGTACTAAGAAGGTCCCTCAAAGCTTAAATTGTGATACAGGAGAGTACTAAGAAGGTCCCTCAAAGCTTAAATTGTCACAGAGAAGAGTACTAAGGTCCCTCAAGCTTAAATTGTGCCAGAAGAGTACTAAGAAGGTCCCTCAAAGCTTAAATTGTCACAGAGAAGAGTACTAAGAAGGTCCCTCAAAGCTTAAATTGTGACAAGAGTGCTATGGTCCCTCAAAGCTTAAATTGTCACAGAGAAGAGTACTAAGGTCCCTCAAAGCTTAAATTGTGACAGAAGAGTGCTATGGTCCCTCAAAGCTAAAAATTGTGACAGAAGAGTACTAAGGTCCCTCCAAGCTTAAATTGTGACACAGGAAAGTACTAAGAAGGTCCCTCAAAGCTTAAATTGTGACAGAAGAGTACTAAGGTCCCTCAAAGCTTAAATTGTGACAGAAGAGTACTATGGTCCCTCAAAGCTTAAATTGTCACAGAGAAGAGTACTGAGAAGGTCCCTCAAAGCTTAAATTGTGACAGAGAAGAGTACTAAGGTCCCTCAAGCTTAAATTGTGACAGAAGAGTACTAAGAAGGTCCCTCAAAGCTTAAATTGTGACAGAAGAGTACTAAGAAGGTCCCTCAAGCTTAAATTGTGACAGAAGAGTACTAAGAAGGTCCCTCAAGCTTAAATTGTGACAGAAGAGTACTAAGAAGGTCCCTCAAAGCTTAAATTGTGACAGAAGAGTACTGAGAAGGTCCCTCAAAGCTTAAATTGTGACAGAAGAGTGCTAAGAAGGTCCCTCAAAGCTTAAATTGTGACACAGGAAAGTACTAAGAAGGTCCCTCAAAGCTTAAATTGTGACAGAAGAGTACTGAGAAGGTCCCTCAAAGCTTAAATTGTCACAGAGAAGAGTACTAAGGTCCCTCAAGCTTAAATTGTGACAGAAGAGTACTAAGGTCCCTCCGAGCTTAAATTGTCACAGATGAGTACTAAGAAGGTCCCTCAAAGCTTAAATTGTCACAGAAGAGTAATAAGGTTCCTCAAGCTTAAATTGTGCCAGAAGAGTACTAAGAAGGTCCCTCAAAGCTTAAATTGTGACAGAGAAGAGTAATAAGGTCCCTCAAGCTTAAATTGTGCCAGAAGAGTACTATGGTCCCTCCACGCTTAAATTGTGACAGAGAAGAGTAATAAGGTCCCTCAAGCTTAAATTGTGCCAGAAGAGTACTAAGAAGGTCCCTCTAAGCTGGCGTGTCTGGTACCCATTATAAAATATGTCTATTGTTGATGTTGCTGTTACAATGTACTGAGTGTTAGGCTAAGGATCCGTGGCAGGGCGGAGGTCGCACCACCGCAATGTTGTCTACGTAACAGCCGTGTGGCATGCTTCCGCACTCCACCGTCAGGCGTAAAAAGCCATATTTTCTTTATCGTTTAAGATGTTCCGTAGACGTAAGGTAACGTTTTCTACCGTCTCGCTCCACGACCAAACAAACAGGATCGCGTAGTTGCCGTCTCCGGTCCGTGCGTCACAAACACTCGCGGCAACGGTCTTGCACGAATCGGGCTGCGGAGGAGAAGGAGGTAGGAGTCGGGTACGAAATGGCCCTTTAATTAATGCGGAACTTTTTTAACTTACGCCACCAGATGTCCAGCGCTGTCACTTTTGCACTCTGACTAAACTACACTATTATGAAGAACTGTTTCGGTCGTTGTTTTGAAGTGTAGTTATGATATGCCCCGAAGAAGTACGGAATTTAGGGTAATTGATCGATCATTCAGCCTCAAAGTACCCTGTCAAGCTCCTCCCCAACCCTCTGCACACCCTGTCAAGCTCCTCCCCAACCCTCTGCACACCCTGTCAAGCTCCTCCCCAACCCTCTGCACACCCTGTCAAGCTCCTCCCCAACCCTCTGCACACCCTGTCACGCTCCTCCCCAACCCTCTGCACACCCTGTCAAGTTCCTCTCACTGTCCAACATGTCCTAATATCCTGCCCCCATCTTACTCCTGCCCGTTCCAGTTCCTTCCCTCATCTGTCCTCCCTTTCCCGACCTCCCTGTCTTGCGGACATTCTCCCGGAATCCCCCTCCTTCTCCCTGGACAATGTAACCTCCTTCCTCCAACACATCCACATCCTACATCTGATCTAACCATCCTGCTGTAACATTCCGTTCTTTCCCCTTCCCTCATCGTTTCACTATTATTCTTTAACCCTGACCCTTGATATGCTTTGCCATAGTGCCATAGGACCTCTGAGGGCTGGCACATTACCCTTTTTTGGCATTAAATCTATCAATCAATCTAGCCTCCTTTTAAAGCTCCCTAATGACTCCGCACTAACTACCTGTCTACTGAGTCCATGCCAATCATTCACCACCCTATTTGTGAACCAGTTTCTCCCTATTTCTTTTTTAAGTCTACGCTTTTCCAGCTTGAATCCGTTACTTCTTGTTCTACCCTGGTTAATAGCCGTAAGAACTTTTCCTACCTCTCCTTTATTATATCCCTTTATCCACTTAAAAACTTCTATCAGATCGCCCCTTACTCTGCGTCTCGAGTGAAGTGCGGAAGAAATGACAGCGCTGGAAACATCTTGCGGCGTTCGATATTCAGAAAGTTCCGTATGCTTGCCCGGGCGGCCTGAGCTTGAGCCCGAGAGTAGAGATTAGCACGGCTGATGAGTAGTGAAGTAAGGTTAGGAGGGAACCCTTTCATATGTTTAAGTACACAACCAACCTTTGCTCAGAGAGAATGTCAAGGTGACTGTACATTGGGACTAGCTCTTAACCTAACTTAGCAACCTTGGTGGGACCAGCCACACTCCATTGTAATATATATCCAAAGGTTTTCATGAATAGCTAGTGAATATTTCTATAGAATTCAAACCTCTATTAGTGTTTGTTGTTGAAGAGAGAGTCTAAAGTAGTGGTGTTATCACGGAGGCCTAGCGCTGTGGCCCGAGGCAGTGGTGGCGACTGTGACGCGCCGGCCGACCCTGTGACGCTGTGTGGTGCCGCTGTGTCCCGGCGCCACAGACAACACCCCTACCACAGCTACCCACGCCACAGACACCACCCCTACCACAGACAACACCCCTACCACAGCTACCCACGCCACAGACACCACCCCTACCACAGACAACACCCCTACCACAATACCCCTACCACAGCTACCCGCGCCACAACACCCCTACCACAGACAACACCCCTACCACAGACAACACCCCTACCACAGCTACTACAGGACACAGCACACAGCCCAGAGCCCAGGCAGTGTTGATGGGTTGGTGTCGGCCGTCCGTGGCCACACATTGGTAGGTAGTAGTAAGGATACCAGAACCCTCCAGAAGCAGTGCCTCTTAGCTTAGTGTCACCTCACAGCCTTATAGTAGATGCCTTGGCACCGATGCCTTAGCGACCGCCCAGTGATCGGCGCGTCTGTCCTGCCCGAGGGAGTGGGGGCGGTAGTCTGTATCACGCACCATCCATGTTTTGATGAGTAACCGTTGCGTTGCGTTGTTGTCGTCGAGTTGATGACGAACACACCGAGGTCGATCCGAGGTCAACCGAGGTCATTCCCGTTGTTGATGAGTTGACGACCTTGACTATTGGCTCATTGATTATTAGCATTGTCTCAGGTTTATTGACGTAACGTTTACACCGCTCATATATTAATATTGTTACGGAGAGGAGCTTTCTGTTGAGAGTTGTTATGTGTGTGTGTGTGTGCGTGTGTGTGTGTGTGGTGGGGAGACGACCCATTGGATGCCACGCCCTGACTGTGTGTGTGTGTGTGTGTATGTGTGTATACCTTTGAAGATTATTAACATACCTACATATACTTTTAACTTTTTTTTTTTAACGTTGAAGCCTAGGTAAATCATAATGGTGTGTGTGTGTGTGTGTGTGCCTGTGTGTGTGTGCCTGTGTGTGTGTGTGTGTGTGTGTGTGTGTGTGTGTGTGGAGGGTAGTAACTATGGGTATTGACATCCGAGGCTCGTTACAAAGATATTCGTATAATTCATAATGCTCCGTAATCATACTCAAAACATCTTATATATATATTTATCATTGTATCATTATTGACTGCCTTGTCACTCTCATAGGACGTGTTCAACTTCTTCTTAACTTCACTGCTCCGTCGTATAAGCTTTACATGTGTTCAATTATGTGTTTAGCTTTGATTCTTCGTATAAGCTTTGTGTTCAGCGTTGATTCTTCGTATAAGCTTTGTGTTCAGCGTTGATTCTTCGTATAAGCTTTGTGTTTAGCGTTGATTCTTCGTATAACTTTGTGGTCAGCGTTGATTCTTCGTATAAACTTTGTGTTCAGCCTTGATTCTTCGTATAAGCTTTGCGTTCAGCCTTGATTCTTCATATAAGCTTTTTGTTTAGCGTTGATTCTTCGTATAAGCTTTGTGTTCAGCCTTGTTTCTTCGTATAAGCTTTGAGTTCAGCTTTGATTCTTCGACCATTGACAGTCCCGAGTTCAAGTCTATTTGGTGGACGTAATTTAGAGGTCTCATTTTGTCATCTGGTTTGTTGCTGCCCTTGGAATGTGTGTGTGTGTGTGTGTGGTGTATGTGTGTGTGTGTGTGTGTGTGTGTGTGTGTGTGTGTGTGTGTGTGTGTGTGTGTGAAAGGTTAATCAACTCAGGGGTGTGTGTGTGTGTGTGTACATCTATATATTTTGGATTTATTTATTTGTTTTTAATCATTTTATTTTATATATATATACATTTATTGTTATTATTATTATTATAGTTTTTCTTCGTGTTCCAACGTAAGTCAGAGAGTCAGAATTCATACCTTTGAGATTTTGTCCTTTCCTTCGCCCCAAAAAAACAAGATTACGATAAACATTTATACTTTGTGCTGCTTTCGCTGTAATTTTTTTTTTTTTTTTTTTACGGAATTCTGACTACGGAATTTTTTTTGCACGCGGGATTTTTTTGTAACTTTTTTTTCGGCATTCTGAATTAACGCTGATCAAAAAATGGAGTTCTGAATTTAAGGAATCATTTTGTTTTGCATGCGTGATTTTTTGTAACAATTTTATGTGTCAATGTTTTTACGATTTTTTTTTGTATGTGTGCGTGTGTGTGTGAGTGTGTTAGAGAATATTGTGTGTGTGTGAGTGTGTGAGTGGTGTGTGTGTGTGTGTGTGGTGTGAGTGAATATTGTGTGTGTGTGTGTATTTTCACATTCCGTTCATTTTTTCGGAATCTTTTCACCGTATATTTGCTTCCACATTCCACGAGAAATGTAACAAAAGTTGTATGCTTTATATTTCCAAATTATATTGAAATAGTTTAATGTTATATGGAAAAGATATATATAGAGCCGTTTTTATCACCGTAGAATATTTGTGAAATAGTTTAGATATTATAGACACTAAAATTTATACCAGATTTATCACTCATAAGATTAATTTGAGAAAAGTTTTAATTCTATATACAAAATAACTTACCTATTTGATCACTGCATTGATAGTGAAAGTACAGTAAAACCTCTCGTATTCGGACCTCCTCATTTATTTTTATTTATTTTTCTTCTTTTTTAAGGGGTCGAAATTTCATAGGCTAGAATTTTTTTTTTTTTTTTTTTTTTTTAGGGGTCGAAATTTCCTAGCCTAGAATTTTTTTTTTTTTTTTTTTTTTTTTTTCATATCTAAATCCCCCCATATATAATCCCCCCATTATTCGGATCCTTGCATTACTCGGACCACTCCTTGGCCCAATTAGTCCCAATATGAGAGGTTTTACTGTATTTTATCACTGCATTGATAGAGAAAAGGTATTAATTTTATGCAAGCAAAATTTATCCCGGTTTTAGTACTAAGATTATTTTTTAAATGTTCGAACCTTAACGAAGGAAAATTATATAATATTTATTTTGTTATTTGTACGACATTATATTTTAAAATTACGTATAATTTACATTTGAAGACTTTTTGTACGATCGAAAAGGAAAATTTTACTTATAATTAGAAAAGGGAATTTAGGCCTATTTTATGACTCCGTACATTATTGTGAAATTGTTTAAATTCTATGGAAAACTAAATTGAGATGATATTTTTTGAGTAATTTGCTTGAAACTTACTAAATAATTCACATCTGAAGATATTGTTATATTTTCCGTCATTCATTTTTAACCGTTCCGCATTACCCGTGTGTGTCGTGTGCCGTGTACGAATAGCGAATAACTCAATTAATGACCTTGGATGAATACTATTGCCGAGAGTTACTGACGCAGACCTTTTGAAATTACGTAAGGTTTTTATAGAGCCAGTGAGATAATTACCGACCTTTCAAAATTACGTAAGGTTTTTATAGAGCCAGAGAGTTATAATTACGTAAGGTTTTTATATAGCCAGAGTTAATTATGCTGACCTTCCAAAATTACGGAAGGTTTTTATATAGCCAGAGAGTTATTTACACTGACCTTTCAAAATTACGTAAGGTTTTTATATAGCCAGAGTTAATTACGCTGACCTTTCAAAATTACGTAAGGTTTTTATAGAGCCAGAGAGTTATAATTACGTAAGGTTTTTATATAGCCAGAGTTAATTATGCTGACCTTCCAAAATTACGGAAGGTTTTTATATAGCCAGAGAGTTATTTACACTGACCTTTCAAAATTACGTAAGGTTTTTATATAGCCAGAGTTAATTACGCTGACCTTTCAAAATTACGTAAGGTTTTTATAGAGCCAGAGAGTTATTTACACCGACCTTTCAAAATGACGTAAGGTTTTTATAGAGCCAGAGTTATTTACACTGACCTTTTGAAATTACGGAACCAATTATTCGCATCACCGTGAAATCTAGCAGTGTTCAGAACCAAAATTGTCCGTCAGATTCGTTCGTATTTTGTTATTCGTAATCTGAAATTCCGTAGCTTGAATGTACGGGTAATTATTGCAGTGCTGTAGTTATCTTACCTCGTGTTTACTCGCTCGTACACACACACACACACACACACACACACACACACACACACACACACACACACACACACACACACACAGTCCATTTATCTGTGTCATATGGTTATGTGGAACAAGTTTTAATTTATAGATTTGATAACGATGAGAAGTTAACATTTTTAAGCATTTCTTTAGCTTCTGATTATCGCCTAATAAATATAATCAATAAATTCTAATGTTATTTTCAAGGTATGGAAGATGTCGTAGATAGAGATTTTTATGCTGGACGGTAACTGATTATTTTCTTTCGCTTAACCCCTCGAGGCCCAGATTATTTCCATTAATATAGAAAATTGTCTGTTAGCCATAAAATTACAAAAAGTCACTAAATAAACCAAATTACCTATTAGACAAGGATACTAAACAGGTCATAGCTATAAAACATTGCTTATAGTCACTAAATATCGTCTAATGGTACCCAAATTACAATGGAAATTACGTTCTGGGCCTCAAGGGGTTAAAGATACCTCAATTATTTTATTAACTGAATCCAAACACGTAACTCAAGACAATAAACGGTCACATAAACAAGGTATCAATGCAATATTATAGTTTATTTTTGGGGTCATATCATGTGAACAGTTATGAACCAGTGCGAGAAACATGGCTATAATACAACGAGATATTTGTTCTAGCGTTCAGACATTGTGTTTGCATTATAGTGAAGTCAGGATCTATGTGTGTATTCAGTGCATGCATCTTTTTAGACTAGCATCTCCTTATTAATGATGACTATATTTAAAGGTAGATGAGTGTATAAGTAGATCCATGCATTAGACAGCCACACAGATCTGACCTGACCTATAATGCCAACAATGAGGAAGGGAGGGAAGAACGGCATTTTGAAAGTACGTACGTAATGCCGTATTATTGACGGAATACATGGTAGTGAGAGGAGTGTATGAATGATTTTACTTGTGTGTGTGTGTGTGCGTGCGTGTGTGGGTGTGTGTGTGTGCATGTGTGTGTGTGTGTGTGTGGCAGCGTTGATGGGTGGCCGCGCCCACCACACCATAACAACTCATACTCTGTAGACTATTTGAGTTTTGAGTCAGGGATCTTCATCTATGCTTACCTTTAAGTTGTACCTTACATGTAGCGGCGGCGGCGGCGGCGGCGCGTTTGCCCCGCCGCGCCAGCCACAGTTGTCGGTAGTGCTGCAAGCCTCACAGCCCACACGCAACACCTCAATGTTGGTAGCCAATAGCAGAGCAGTGTTCAAACAGTGTACAAATTGTTATGCAACTTGTAGAAACATTCATGGTATTTAGAATAAAATTCATTGTGTCAAATATACCCTGAAAAGTACCCATCTGTGTTTGCTTTGTTCTCCCGCCAGGCCAGGCGGCCCTGTGTGGCACTGCCTGGCCCTGAGTGCCGGGCTGGGGTCTCGGTGGCCCCGTGGCACTGCCTGGCCCTGAGTGCCGGGCTGGGGTCTCGGTGGCCCCCGAGGGAACACTGTGTTGAGGCCACGGCCATTTCTTACTATATGCGAACTACGCGATTGCACAGGGCCCCCGAAGCCACCAAGGGGCCCCCAAAGCCACCAAGGGGCCCCCAAAGCCACCCAGGGGCCCCCAAGCTGCCATTATTTGCATTTTTTATTTTTTATTAAAATGAGTGTTGAGTACAGGCACAGGGCACAGCCACTGAAATTCTTGGGTTTCTTGAAATGAAGAACTTGGAATCCCCACCATGGTTTTACAAAATAGGCCCCCAAACAGCATTTCGCATGGGGCCCCAAAGGCTAGAAAAGGCCTTTGTTGAGGCCTGGCAGGGTGTGCCAGGACACCAGTGTTGTGGTGGTGCTGCCTGAAGCAACACCAGCCCAGTGTTGCTGCCATGCTGTGTGTTGGGCAGAACAGCTGTTGTTGTCAGGGCACAGAACAGCCCGTGATGCAGGAGGCCGCTGCAAGGATGTGACGCAACACACGAGCCTCGAGTGTTAAGAACATAAGAAAATAAGGAAGCTACAAGAGGCCGCGAGACCTACACGAGGTAGTTCCTGAGTTGAAGGAGACCAGTGTTACACGAACATGAAACAAGTTGTGTTGCGTTGAGTGGTGGACACAGTGCGGAGTGTTGCGAGTCCACCAGAGTGTTGTGAGCGCAGGACTGTCTGTAGTGAATGCAGCTGATGCATGTATAGAACAACAGCTGTAAATACTGCATAACACTCGCTGGCGGACTGTGGACGTGCAGCAGATGTGTACAGCGCAGCACTGGCAGGACAACAGTTAGGCAGCAGCGAATGGCCAACACTAATACAGCTGTAGAAAGGCAGCTGATTATTGGGGGAGGGGGGAAGGGAGACTATGAAATACACCCATGCAGAAATCAACCTTATAATTCCTTGCTTACATAATCCAATGTTTGTTTATTTATTTATGAGAGAATTTAGAATGGAGGAGTAATGAGGGTGGGAGGGAGGGAGCTTCTAAGATACACCCATGCAGAAATCACCCCGATGAATACTAATGTCTGAGTCTAATGTGTGTTTTCTGTCTTTGAGGAGAATATGAAAGCGAGGCAGCCAGACCCATTAACCCCTTCACGCCCAGACCCATTAACCCCTTCACGCCCAGACCCATTAACCCCTTCACACCCAGACCCATTAACCCCTTCACGCCCAGACCCATTAACCCCTTCACGCCCAGACCCATTAACCCCTTCACGCCCAGACCCATTAACACCTTCACACCCAGACCCATTAACCCCTTCACGCCCAGACCCATTAACCCCTTCACACCCAGACCCATTAACCCCTTCACGCCCAGATCCATTAACCCCTTCACACCCAGACCCATTAACCCCTTCACGCCCAGATCCATTAACCCCTTCACACCCAGACCCATTAACCCCTTCACGCCCAGACCCATTAACCCCTTCACACCCAGACCCATTAACCCCTTCACACCCAGACCCATTAACCCCTTCACACCCAGTCCCATTAACCCCTTCACACCCAGACCCATTAACCCCTTCACACCCAGTCCCATTAACACCTTCACACCCAGACCCATTAACCCCTTCACACCCAGTCCCATTAACACCTTCACACCCAGACCCATTAACCCCTTCACACCCAGACCCATTAACCCCTTCACACCCAGACCCGTTAACCCCTTCACACCCAGACCCATTAACCCCTTCACACCCAGACCCATTAACCCCTTCACGCCCAGATCCATTAACCCCTTCACACCCAGACCCATTAACCCCTTCACACCCAGACCCATTAACCCCTTCACGCCCAGACCCATTAACACCTTCACACCCAGACCCATTAACCCCTTTACGCCCAGACCCATTAACCCCTTCACGCCCAGACCCATTAACCCTTCACGCCCAGACCCATTAACCCCTTCACACCCAGACCCATTAACCCTTCACGCCCAGATCCATTAACCCCTTCACACCCAGACCCATTAACCCCTTCACAGCCCAGACCCATTAACCCCTTCACACCCAGACCCATTAACCCCTTCACACCCAGACCCATTAACCCCTTCACACCCAGTCCCATTAACCCCTTCACACCCAGACCCATTAACCCCTTCACACCCAGTCCCATTAACCCCTTCACACCCAGACCCGTTAACCCCTTCACACCCAGACCCATTAACCCCTTCACACCCAGACCCATTAACCCCTTCACACCCAGACCCATTAACCCTTCACGCCCAGATCTTTCCTTTGCTATATAAAATTGTCTGTTGTTAGCCATAAAACTACGAAGCCACTGAATATACCACATTAGTTAGTGGACAAGGATACTAAACAGGTCATAGCTATAAAATATTGCTTATAGTCACTACAAATTGTCTAATGGTACCCAAATTACAATGGAAATTACGTTCTGGGTCTCAAGGGGTTATGAATGCGACAGATTTTTGAAGAAGTGAAAAGACTGAATACCCTTGGACTGTATTGAAGAACATTTTTATTGAATTATATTTATCAAGTGAAGGTTACGAAGTGTTCTATAGGCCATTTTCAACACACACCACACACACACACACACACACACACACACACACACACACACACAATTTGACTGGTTCCTAAGAATAGTATGTTATGTTTCAGGATGTTATGTAACCTCTGTGTATGTATTTCATAAGTCACTGATGGAAAGATCAACCAAAATTTAACCCCACTAAAAAACTTCATGAAAAGAACAACTAAATTAAAACCCTTCTAAAATAACTCAATCAAATAATATCACGAATTCCATCATGACTTATATATATTAATGATCTAATTTTAACAGTGCTTTGATTAATAATAACTGGAGAAAACGCTAAATTATAACCCTGCTAAAAAATTAATCATGTCACAACTTCCATCAAGACTATTTATTGATGATATTACTTACTGATGCTTTAATAATAACTGCTTCGCGGCTTTACGCTTTGCTTATTATAACGCGCTACTGACCCCTACTGGCAGGACGGAGAAATTCCTCTGGGGGTGTGTGGGGGTCCTGGGGTGTGTGTAGGGGGCCTGGGGTGTGTGTAGGGGGCCTGGGGTGTGTGTAAGGGGCCTGGGGTGTGTGTAGGGGGCCTGGGGTGTGTGTGGGGGGCCTGGGTGTGTGTAGGGGGCCTGGGGTGTGTGTAGGGGGCCTGGGTGTGTGTAGGGGGCCTGGGGTGTGTGTAGGGGGCCTGGGGTGTGTGTAAGGGGCCTGGGGTGTGTGTAGGGGCCTGGGGTGTGTGTGGGGGGCCTGGGGTGTGTGTAGGGGGCCTGGGGTGTGTGTAGGGGGCCTGGGTGTGTGTGGGGGCCTGGTGGGTGGGGGCCTGGGGTGTGTGGGGCTGGGGGTGTGGGGGGCCTGGGGGTGTGGGGGCTGGGTGTGTGGGGGGCCTGGGTGTGTGTGGGGGCCTGGGTGTGTGGTGGGTGTGGTGGGGCTGGTGTGTGGGGGCCTGGGGTGTGTGTGGGGGGCCTGGGGTGTGTGTGGGGGCCTGGGGTGTGTGGGGGCCTGGGGTGTGTGTGGGGGCCTGGGTGTGTGGGGGCTGGGTGTGGTGGGGGCCTGGGTGTGTGGGGCCTGGGTGGTGGGGCCTGGGGTGTGTGGGGGGCCTGGGGTGTGGGGGGGGGGTGTGGGGGCCTGGGGTTGGTGTGGGGGGCCTGGGGTGTGTGGTGGGGGGCCTGGGTGTGTGTGGGGGCCTGGGTGTGGTGGGGCCTGGTGTGTGGGGGCCTGGGTGTGTGTGGGGGCCTGGGTGTGTGTGGGGGCCTGGGTGTGGTGGGGCCTGGGGTGTGTGTGGGGGCCTGGGGTGGTGGTGGGGGCCTGGGGTGTGTGTGGGGGCCGGGTGTGGTGGGGCCTGGGGTGTGTGGGGGGCCTGGGGTGTGTGGGCGTTGGGGGGCCTGGGGTGTGGTGGGGGCCTGGGGTGTGTGGGGGCCTGGGGTGTGTTGGGGCCTGGGGTGTGTGGGGGGCCTGGGGTGTGCGTGGGGGCCTGGGGTGTGTGTGGGGGGCCTGGGTTGTGGGGGGGCCTGGGGTGTGTGTGGGGGGCCTGGGGTGTGTGGGGGGCCTGGGGTGTGTGTGGGGGCCTGGGGTGTGTGTGGGGGGCCTGGGGTGTGCGTGGGGCCTGGGGTGTGTGTGGGGGCCTGGGGTGTGTGTGTGGGGGCCTGGGGTGTGTGTGGGGGCCTGGGGTGTGTGTGGGGGCCTGGGGTGTGTGTGGGGGGCCTGGGGTGTGTGTGGGGGGCCTGGGGTGTGCGTGGGGGGCCTGGGGTGTGCGTGGGGGGTCTGGGGTGTGTGTGGGGGGCCTGGGGTGTGTGTAGGTGGCCTGGGGTGTGTGGGGGGTCTGGGGGGGGCCTGGGGTGTGTATGGGGGGCCTGGGGTGTGTGTATGTGGCCTGGGGTGTGTGTGGGGGGTCTGGGTGTGCGTGGGGGGCCTGGGGTGTGTGGGGGGGGTCTGGGGTGTGTGTAGGTGGCCTGGGGTGTGTGTGGTGGGTCTGGGGGGGGCCTGGGGTGTGTATGGGGGGCCTGGGGTGTGTGTATGTGGCCTGGGGTGTGTGTATGTGGCCTGGGTGTGTGTGGGGGGTCTGGGGTGTGCGTGGGGGGCCTGGGGTGTGTGGGGGGGGCCTGGGGTGTGTGGGGGGGGTCTGGGGTGTGTGTAGGTGGCCTGGGGTGCGTGTGGGGGGCCTGGGGTGTGCGTTGTGGGGGGGGAGAGAGTGGGTGGTACTAGACATTGTGGAAAGATAGGGTGTGTGTAAGTGACTGTATTTACCTAGGGTCTATTTTTTTTAACAAGGTGAAAATTCCGTTCTATCTTAAGGTCTCATGCTTAAAATGATGCCTGTGTTTACCTGATACTAGGGTTAACTATGATAAAATGCAACTGTAATTAAGAAGAAGTGTAGTATTCCCTTCTCCTGGCATTAAATATCAGGCAGTAAGCAGGAAAGGGGCACCATTTTGGCCTCGTTAAAAACAATAGGCTATAGTTGTGATGTACGGAAAATTTGCTACGTACACTCGCGTTATCCAGTCGTGGTGTCTCATGTGGTTAATTTGATCCTTACGCTGGCAGTGTGATTGTGTGTGTGTGTGTTTAGCATGTCACTTTAAACTACGTACGCATTATAAGATACGTACAAGATTTTTGGGATGACACTAAATCTAATAAGAGGATGATGTAATTCGATAGAAACAACAAAGCAGTCACTTATTTGAACGGAAAACAAGAAATAGAAAATAACATTGCCTTGGATCAGGAAATGCAATCTTTGACGGCAGGCGGTTTAGTGTTTGCGCTGAATTGGTTAAGATTATTTTACGAAGCGAAAGATTGAGTCAATTTTATGTATCTGTTTTATGAAACGAAAGATTAAAAACAGTTTCATAACTTTATTAGTTTATAAGCAGTTCTCGGGCATGCTGAACACGAATCTGGAGTCAGTTTTCAGTTACAATGATCAGAAGTCCCTATTTCAGCCAATTCACAATGACATGATACTTCCAGATATTCCTTAAAAACCACAAATTAGACAAAACTTACTACAAGACATAACAATATGCTAGGCATTGCTAGATTAATCATTACTTCAATACAACGATCAGTATTAGTATTTTCAGTATTAGTAGTAGTATTATTAATCCCTATTTGAGCCACCCATGCGATTGTCAAAGTACTTATAAAAACCTAGGAATACTATAGCAAGCCTGTGGGACTTTCAATGCCCTCCGATGACTTCTGTAGGATGCGTGAAGGATCGAAGAGGCCCGTGAAGGACTCTGAAGGATTGTATACAAAGCGAAGGATACTTAAAAAAAATAGTTCTTCCTCCTCCCATTTCCTCTCCTCCCTTCCTCCTCCTCCTCCTCCTCCTCCTCCTCCTCCTCCTCTCCTCCCTTCCTTATCCCACCTCCTTCATGCATTTTTAACTTTTGACTCTCTCTTTCTCTGTCTCTCTCACATTCCTTTATCATCCTCCCACTTAATTCTTCGTTAAGTATTCGATAGTGCCCCACACACACACACACACACACCCCACACACACACACACACACACACACACACACACACACACACACACACACACACTACATATGTATAAAAAAAGCCGCGGAAGGAGGGAAGTACAAAAAACCCTCTAAGTAAAAAAGAAAATCAGGAATGGTGCAGAAATCGAAGTGCTTGCTATGGTGGTGGCGGGGGCTATATTGGAACCGTGGTGGAACGCTGGTGGTGGTGGTGGTGGTGATGTAGGATGCTGGTGTTGGTGTAGGGTGATGGTGGAACGCTGGTGGTGTAGAATGATGGTGGTGATGGTGCTGGTGCTGGGGCTGGTGGTGTGATAGGGTTGATGGTGGTGTTGGTGATGGTGATGATGGTGGTGGTGTTGGTGGAGAAAGGTGTAGTAATTCCCCCCCTCCCTCCCTCCCGACGTCATTGCAGGTGGTGGTGAAGGGTTGGTGTGTGGGTCGGGGTCTCTGATAGCGTCCCGCGAGGTGCCCCAATCGTGTCCTTACTGCTGCAAGCTGATCAGTAACTTTTATAATCTGAAGAAACACATCACGACCATGCACCAGTCCCCGGCATTCTACCACGCCTGCGCCCATTGTAGCGCCGCCTTCCGGACGGCAGAGTACCTACGCAAACACCTCGTCAATGTGCATAAGTACCCCGTGAAGAAGAAGAAGTGAAACCCAGTGCATTAGTTCTGATCTCAATTAACACTATAGTCGCCACGGTACACTAATGTCGCCAGGCGCCCATTACGAATTTTAGCACTACTGTAAAGCATCACTACAGCCTTGTATGTGCCACTGAAGAGGCATGCACAGTAGTTTATATTATGTACCTGTCTTCAGTGGCACATACAAGTCTGTAGTGATGCTGACATTCGTAATATATGGCGCCTGGCGACATTAGTGCAGTGGCGACTATAGTGTTGTCTACGGTAATGGCTACTGACACATGTTTTTTTTATTATTGGTTAAGCCTGTCGTCACTACCCGAGAGGCCGTGGGTGGAGATAACGTTACTATACAGCATTTAGTGGAGTGTGTCTATATAATGTTACTTTGCTTCCTTCTGCCTCTCGGATTCATGAAGGCAAGTTACTTTAATCTACCGTCAACAACACTATAGTCGCCACTGCACTAATGTCGCCAGGCGCCATATGTTACGGATTTTAGCATCACCTACAGCCTTGTATGTGCCACTGGAGACACATGCTCAGTAGTTTATATGATGTACCTGTTGTACATGTCTTCAGTGGCACATACAAGGCTGTAGTGATGCTAACAGTCGTAATATTCGCCTGGCGACATTAGTGCAGTGGCGACTATAGTGTTGTTGACGGTAGTTCATGTGTCACAAATACTTTATATCTATATTCCTATATAAGCGAGATTTTTATGACTTTAGCTAATGATAATATATATCTTTATATATATATAGTACATATATATACTGTATCTGGATTTATATATATATATATTATTGAATTTTTTATGATATTAGGTGACTTAGGTGATAGTTTCCCTTATTAGTAGCTTGGAGAAGATTCTTGAAGACTTTCGGCTGTGTCCCTGTTTAGTCCCGCGAGTGTGATGATTATGTGACGTGATAGTACAACACTTAGTTCACACACACACACACACACACACACACACACACACACACACGTACCACACACACACACACACCACACACACACCACACACACACACACACACACACACACACACACACCACACACGTACACACACGTACACACACACACACACACACGTACACACGACACACACACACACGACACACACACACACACCAACACGTACACACACACACACACACACACACACGTACACACCACACACACACAACACACACACACACGTACACACACACACACACACACACACACACACACACACACACACGTACACACCACGTACACCACACACACACACACACACACACACACACACACACACACACACACACACAACCCACACACACACACACACACACACACTATACCTATGACACTGTAGCCTTTATCCCCATAGAGTTAATGTTGTGTGTAGGCCCTCCCCCCCCAAGCGTTGCCCCGCCCCACGCCCGTGACACCCCCGCCGCCTCGTTTACGCCCCCGAAGCCCCGTTTTGCTGCCCCGTAGTCTGTGATAGCCGGGCGGGGCGGCAATCGCGGTGTCACGCCCCCTTGAGCCAGGGCGTAGCAATCACAGCCTGTCTCACACGTAGTCCTCCAGCCAGCCTGTAGTGCGGGCGCGGTCCTAACAAGGAGTATTAACCACGGTCCTAACTGGTTCAGGAAGTAACACTCCTAACAGGGGCGGGGGGAGGGTGGGGGGATGCCTTCTGCCGTGGTGCCAGAGGCCGCACCAACACTACTGTTTCTCCTGTCTGGTTTCTCCTTCACACTTTTGTGATCTTGTATTATTACTAGTGTTACTATTATTATTATTATTATTATTATGATGATGTGTTGACAATTATAGAGGCCAAATAGTGCGTGGAGTGGCGGCGCCCCGTGCAGGGTCAGCCTGGCACGGGGCGCGGGGCGCGGGGCGCGGGGCGGGGCCGAGTACTGTTGTGTCGCGCGCTGGCTTGCGGCGTGCGCTGTATTCTCAATAGTCTGTGATACTAAATAGTTGTGTTGACGCGGGGCGGCGCGGTGCGGGGCGGTGAGACCCGCCCCGCGCCGCGCCGCCCCGCCGTGCTGTGATGGGGCTGTGCCGCGCATTGGTAGCTTGTAGGTGATACATTATAGCTTTAAATCTATCAATTATATTAGGTACTAGGGGGCCCAGGCCGCCCCGCCCCGCCCCGCCCCGCCAGGCCGTCAGCCCCCAGCGCCCCAGAGGTAGCGCTAGGTGTAGGCGCATTATCCGCCCCGCTTGTTAGGCTTGTTAGGCTTTGTTAGGCGCAGGTGAGGGCGGCGCGAGTTCCGCTATCCCGGTACAGTAGTTGTCCTGATGACGGCCGGTGTTGTAGTAGTCTTGGTAGCATTAAGAAAGACTTCCCCCGAACACGTGTCGGGGTTTTGATGAAAGACAGCAACACTGCCACGCTGGCCGCTTGTACACACACACACACACACACACTACATGGTGAGGCCCGTCACGGGGCACTATGGACGCCCCGCGCCCGCCCCACGGCCAGCCCGGGGCCAGGCCTGCACTCCCCACAGTTCCTGCGTGCGCCACACTGTAGCTGCCTTGTCACTGCTCTAGAAACACCGCTACACTCACACGCTGTCATGTAAGCACCTCCTCAAGCCTTGCCACCCCAACACAACACAACCCGACAGTCCCCAGGGCGTCACCCCTACCCCGCCCCACACCCAAGGGGTCCCGCGGCCTTCCAACACTACATGTATTGTATCTTGGTATAATGCTGAGTCAGGCATTACTTGTTGTATTGTTCAGTGTTTGTTATTGCGCGCCAAACGTATCGGCTGTGATGTAATGTAGGCTGAGACCCGCCCCGCCCCGCTGCCCCGTGGTGGACCGTGGAGGTCTGGGGTGGGTCGCGGCAGTGTAGGTGGCCGCGCGATGCCGAGGCACCAGTGACGCAGGCCAGACTTGTGGTTGTGTGTGCCGTGCCGGGCCTGGTGGATGGCCGGCACAGCGAGGGGCGTGGTGCTCGTGTTGCCCAGGACACCACCGCCATACAGCGCCCCTGTGTGGCATGGGTGGGGGGGGGGGGGACGCCCCACCCGTCAGTTCGTTCACCCAACTGTCATGAATCACTGTTTACTTAGAGTGTCACATAAACCCTTGATAGAGAATACTTCCTACAGGCAGCATCGGGGCGCCGCGGCCACGCCCCCACCTGCCTGGGGAGGGCGTGGCCGCGGCTGCCCTGCGCGCGACAATCATCGTCAGCATCAGCACGGGTCAGCACACAGCATCTGGCCCGGTGCTGCTGCGGTTAGCAAGTGGATACTAGCTTATATTATACTCTCTCTATAAAGACTTGGTGTAGCGTGTAAGGAGGCGCGGGTTTAGAGGCGCCGTGAATGTGATATTAGAGAGCGGCGACGTAGTGATCTGAGATTGTGATATATATACTTACCTTGCTTCATAAGGACAAACATTGGGTGGCTAGATTATGCGTCAAGACAACTTTTGTACTGTTGACATTAAAAAGGCTAAGGAAGACAGGCGAAGGTTTTACTGGCTACCAACCTGTGTGTGTGTGTGTGTGTGTGTGTGTGTGTGTATGTGTGTGTGTGTTTGAAGGACCACAGGTATACCACATTACTCTCGGACCATAAATACAGGAGGGCAGGTGGTGTGTAAGTCATTATTATTATTAGTATTTATCATGATTATTATTGTTGATGTTATTTGAGTGGCATAACACAGAAGGGTTGGGAGACTGGGTACTCAGAGCAGGGCGGCCAGTCACTGCAGTCTTGTGTGGAATGTGAGTCACCAGGCTTTTGTTGTTGTGCATGTGTGTGTGTGTGTGCATGTGTGTGTGTGCCCGGCGGAGGAGTGACAGCCGTGTTGGTGTTTCAGGCGGTGACGGGGCGGAGGAGGCGGAGCGGCCCTCGGTGTGCATCAGCGGCGAGGACCACCAGCGGTACGACCCCCAGCGGTACGAGGTGCACCAGCTGGAACTGCGGGCCGAGGTGCGCCACGAGCCGCCGCTGGACCTTCGGGACCTGCGGGGTCTGCCCACCACCACCCTGGCAGACCACCCGAGGCCTGAGTTGGCGGTGGCGGGTCACGGCGAACGCATGGCCGCGTCGCCACCGCTGCCGCCCAGCTCGCTGCCGCACTCGTGTCAGCTGTGTGGGAAGCTGATCTCGTGCCGCCGCAACCTGTGGAAGCACATGGAGCGCGTCCACTTCAACAACCCGGCCGTCCGCTGCTCGCTGTGCGCCAAGATGTTCAAAAACAAGTACGCTCTCAAGGACCACCAACGCATCTACCACGGCGGCCTCAGCGAACCCCCGCCGCCGCCGCCGCCACACTCCGCCTCGCTGCTGTCCCGCATCCTGCAGGACCCCCGCCACGCCCAGCCCCCGCAGCCCCTAGACCCCAGACACCCGCCGATGGACCTCCAACAGCCCCCACTCATGCCTCGCGACCCACACATGCGGCGCCCCATGGACCCCCACGGCCCGCCCCTCGGCCGCCGCCACCACGAGGACGACGAGATGGGCGGCGCGGGCGCCTACCCGGGCATGGGCATGGGCTCCATGATATCGCAGTCCCTGGCGCCCAGCATGGTGGGCGTGGGCAGCCCCGCCCTGGGGGCGCCGCCACGCCCGGACTGGCCCCCGCAGGACAACCCGCTGGCACTGGTCAACCGCGCCTTCCTGTCAGAGCTGCACCAGCTGGTCACCAAGGCCGACTAGGCCGCCCACCCCGCTAGTCCGCCGCCCGCCCCGCCCACAGCAGCAGCAGCGGCAGGTGGGTCCCCTTATCTCACTCTCGATAGCTTTAACCTCCGTGGGAGTCCCGCCGTTACCAAAGGGGAGCCGCGCCGTGCCGCGCCGTGGCGCGCCGTGGCGGGCACGTCCGTCTGTATCTAGTGGTTACCACCACCATCTATATAGTCTGTCTCTCCAGTTGTGTGTTCAGCTCGCACCCGCAGCTACTACCCCGTACCGTACTACTACGTAGGCAGCCTAACACTGGACGCACACGCTTCCCTAACTCACTGACGCAGCAGCAGCAGCAGCAGCAGGGGAGTGGGGGCATTGAGCTGCTTCGGATCTGTCATTCCAGCGTCTGTTACTGTAATAATCACCTGTGATGGGAGAGCGTGATAACACACACACACACTTCGCGATTAGGGTTCGGATAAAATTCGTAATATATTGGATCTATTTATGTCAAGCGATTTTTGCCCAAAATACCGTTTATTGGCTGTGATATGAATAATGTTGACCATTGTATGGATGTGTGAGCCGAGCATGGCGAGGATCCTGAATCCGGGAAGATTCTGAATCAGTAATCAATGTGTCCTACGACTGCCTGAGCCGCGCGTCCCCCGCAGGTCCCGGCCCGCCCCTCCGCGGGTCACCTTTTGTAGTCCAGATAGACAGTGTGGGTCAGTATTTGCTCAGACGGAGGCACGCCCGCCGCCGCCGCCGCCGCCCGCCGCCGCCGTCGCCGCCGCCGCCGCCGCCCTGCACCACCCTTCCTCTGAAGACAGGGGCGTGTGTCGCGGCGGCGGCGGCGGCGGCGGCGGCGGCTGGGGCCGTTGTGCACGCCTATTGCCGCACGACAACAGCCGTGCCTTGCGCTTCTGTCCTCGTGAACCCTTGCGCCCCGCGGCCCACGCCAAGCCTTAAGCCAGAGTGTTTTGTAGCCGCGAGAGCCACGCCCAGGGGCCCAGGGGCAGCCCTGGCCACGTGTGGATAGTGTATGAGGGGCGGGCCTCGCGGCGCGGGCGTGGAGGGAGCACCCGGGCCCGGGACCTCCGGGAGGCAGCCGTTTATACTCTCACCTTCGTGAAGGCTGTGTCTCCGTTTCTGTGATGTAATGAAGTGTGCTGTTGTAACGGTTATGCAGAGCTCTTTATATTTTTGATACTGTAGAGTATTTTGCGCAAGGTTCCTAGGTATAACTGATAATTTTCGCAAACCGGGATCCCGGTGGAAGCGGCGCGCGCCTGGGCCTGGCAGCCTGCAGGGGGCGCGCCTTGCCTCCACCTGGGTCGCGGTCCAGATGCAAGTCGCCACGTCCAGAGCAATATGGTGTAGGAGGCTGAAGCCGTTCGTTGGTTCATTCAAGAGTTCGTAGTGTAACATGCCGACGCTTTTCATACTTAAAGTGATGCCGGAGTCTGTAGGTGTAGTGTCGTAGGAGTAGCCGCGCGCGCAGGGAGTCACCACCAGTGATATCCTATATTTTGATATTTATGATGGCCAATTGGTGATATATTCTATTTTACTATTTATGGTTTGTGATATAGTGACTGAGCTTTAATACTGTGTATGTTATAATGCCGTAATGGCAGTGATGATGATGATGATGATGATGAAGGCTTGTGATTGTGTGTTGAGGAGAGCGCTGTGTGTGTGTCCTGTCCTGTACAGACAGAGGTACTGTACACCTATACCATGTGTGTGTGTACCTGTACTGAGGTACTGTGCATCTATACTGTGTGTGTCCTGTACATACAGAGGTACATAGTGTATATACTACTCTACTGCGTGTGTACCAGCGGCCCAGCACGCTTACAGAGGGAGTCGTGGAACTGGTCTTTCATTATAAGGTGTCTTGCGAGGGAGTGCCGCTGCCCTGCCCGCCCGGCACCCCCTCCCCCCCTGCGGCACCCTCGTGGCTTCTCCCAGGGGTCAGGGGTCAGGGGGTGCCGGGCGGGCGGGGCGTGGCCGCGTCGGTGGCGCTGACCGTCGTCGGCTGGTGTGTTGTTGCCAGGGTCCTATAGTAGTATGAGCCTGGTTGTTGCCTTGCCCTGCGGACCCACTCATGCTTCATTGTTAACAGTGCCTGGGGCCGTGACCACCCGCCCAGCCCTGCCCCGCTCACTCGTGTCACCACACCACACACCACCGCACGCCACCACACACACCAGACCTCGCAACACACGCCATCACTGTAACTTGCAGCCCGTCACCACACACACACACACACACACACACACACACACACACACACACACACACACACACACACACACACACACACACAAAACCCATCACCACCGCCACATAGTACCACACACTGCCGCGCCGCACCACACTGCCACGCTGTACCGCACCGGCACTGTACCACCACCACCACGCCCCGCCCCGCCCCGCCCCGCGCACCACGCCGCCTCGCGTTGCTGCTGCCGGGGACACGTTGTTGTTGTTGTTATTGTTGTTGAGACTAACTGTCACCTGTGTAGCCCTCCCTGGTGTACGCACGCACACACACACACACACACACACACACACACACACACACACACACACACACACACACACACACACACACACACACACACACACACACACACACACACACACACACACACACACGCTGGCGACTCTTGGTTCAGTATCACCAAAAGAGATATAGTGAAATATTTTCCCATGTTAAGCTTGTGTCGGCTGATGTTTAGATGTTTGTTGTCAAGACTATTTTATAGTAACACTTGGGACGCCCGCTCCGCCCGCTCCGCCCACACACACACTAGAGGTTCACAATGCCAAAGTAGGTAACTAAGCTTTCCCGAGGCCGCGCGGCACCGCCGTGACCTGCGGCACTCACACATGACCTGCGGACGTCACACATGACCTGCGGACGTCACTTGACCTGCGGACGTCACACATGACCTGCGGACGTCACACATGACCTGCAGGACTCAAGGGAATAACGCGTCATTACTGTGAAGGGTTATATAAGTGTATATCATGATGTACATACTGTACTGTACTGTACTGTACTGTACCGCAGCTGTACATAGTAGCCTGGCGCTGCCTGGCTGCAGTGTGTGCTGCTGGGCCACGCTGACTCGCGCGCCGTGGCCGGGCTGACTCACTCACCTCCCTGCTGACTCACTGACTCACTGCTACGCGTTTGCCGGCGTATAAGACGCACCCATATTTTACTGGAACAGTTTGTGGGCAAAGCTTTTAGTGCTTCACCCTACACCAAGACCTCGCTTCACGCACCCTCGCTTTGCCAAAACTCAGAGTTTCGTGTTTTTTATATCAAAATTCTCTAAACGCAAAAATATTCGAAGTTACGATCAAAATCAGTCTAGAATTTTAAGAGACCCCTGGGGACATAGGATTAATTTAACGTATTTTTGGCTTGACGCAAGATTCTCCCGGAGCGTGAGTCGTGCCTTGGGCGAGGTCGCGGTGAGCGTCTAGTGAGGGATGCTGCAGCCCACACCGCGGCAGCAGATTTACGAATATTTTTGCATCCATGGTGTTTTAAACAAAGTATAATGAAGGCAGTGGCGTTAGTAGTGGTCCTAGACCAATGTTCATTGTACCACTGACATCATGAGTGGCGCGCGCGTCGAAGTAAAGCCCGGTTCCCACCTTCCCGCTTGTACGGCCGCCATACAACAACAAAGACGTCACAGTGACGTCACAACAAAGGCTACCGCACCGCCGTACCGCTGTAACGGCCGCCGTACAAAGTTAAATTCAAGTCATCTCTCCCGCTCGGCGGTGTCCGCTCGAGCGGAGTTGCCAACTGTGCCCAGTTACCACAAATACCACTCAAGCGGTGATGATGGTGACGTCATTGTTGTTGTATGGCGGCCGTACAAGCGGGAAGGTGGGAACCGGGCTTAATACCACGGTGATCACACAGTTTATTGGTGCGCCCGTACGCAATACGGCCGCGTTAGACGCGCGGCAAGATTTTGATACAATTAGAATAGAATAGAAAGGTGCGTCTTATGCGCCGGCAAACACGGTAACGACTGACGACTTTAGAGTCCATGCCACAGAAACAGCCAGTGACTCGTCCTCCCGCTGAGTGACGCGACGCCCGGACCAGACCAGTCCACCGCTCCGCTGCCAACACAGCAGCGTGCCGGCCAGGCCACCGCGCCAAGGGCACCACACAACCCTCTCGCCTCCCCCCCCACGCACCGGACGCGCCTCAAGATTTACTGTGTTGCATTGGTGCCCCCAGTGCCCGGGGGTGCCTCCATCCACACACACACACACACACACACACACACACGCACACACACACACACACGGATGGAGAGATAAAGCGTTAATAACAGACGCGCAATGATTCGCATTTCAACATTCAAGTTTCAAAGACGCGGACCAAGGAAGGAAAGAAGGAAGGAAGGAAGGAAGGAAGGGAGGGGGAGAGGAATTAGATCGCCTCATCGCTGGCTGATTGGCTGTCTGTGTCGTGTTCATGTTGTGGTGCCGTGGTTCGAGCCCCCCTTGAAGAGGTTCATGCTGGGGTGAAATAATGATCTATTCTGTTAAATATTTGTACATAATAATCCCATAGCTTTAAAAAGAATAGGTGAAAGATGAAAAAAATATTATAACTGTAAAGGAAAGGAAGTCAATATTCTCTCTCTCTCTCTCTCTCTCTCTCTCTCTCTCTCTCTCTCTCTCTCTCTCTCTCTCTCTCTCTCTCTCTCTCTCTCTCTCTCTCTCTCTCTCCACACTGTGCCAGTTTAAAAAAAATTAATACCCTGTGGTTAGCTTCTCCTTTCTCTGTCCAATACTTCTCTGTTGCTGTTTTTTCCTCAAAGCAATCTATGTTAAAGAAAATGTTAAGAAGAAAACTCGAATTTAAGAGAATTATAAGTGAGTTAAGATGCTGTAAAGTGTTATATAGGTAAGTCTTAAGTGCCGTGGCGTGGGAAAGGAAGATATAGGGCGTAGCGATGAGACAAGTATTGTTTACACACCTAACTGTTACTTGTAATCTACTCGTTGCTCCTCTAAACACCTGAACCCCTTCACGCCCAGAGCTTCCTTGGCTATATAAGATCGGCAGTGGTTCAGCCATAAAACTACGAAAAAGTAACTAAATAAACCAAATGAGTTAGTGGACAAGGATACTAAACAGGTCATGCTCTATACTATTGCTTATGTTCATTAAAATCGTCTAATGGCAGTCATATTACAATGGAAATTACGTTCTGGGCCTCAAGGGGTTAAACCAATATAGGAAGAAGTACAGACGGGAGGACCAATAGGCGTCCGTCTCGCTCATGACGTCACGTGGAGTCAAGAGCCAGCCAATCACAGCGAGAGTTGGGGCTTCTGGGAGCCAATCAGAGTTTGGGATCCTCAGTATGACGTCATTACTTCTCTCGATCTTGGGCTTGAAATGTCCTTCGTGTCTTGGCTGTTTGAGCGGAGTGGTGGCTTTTTGATGTATTGTATCGGGGGGACTATTGTAAAAAATGCGATAGAGATAAACTATAAACATTACGATGGCTGTGTTGGATGGAATAGAAGAAGTGCTATTGGTCTGTGATAGGAATAACTCTGTTGACCTTTTTTTATGGACTCATTATTATTATCGTATAGTATATAATAATGATGATGATGATGATGATGATAATTCGGTGTCATATTGGACGTTATTATAATATATCTGTGTGTGTGTGTGAGTGTGTGTGAGATAAGTTGATGTTTATTATCATTACTATGCTTTAATGCTGATGATTATGATGATGATGATGATGATGATGACGATGATGGTGATATTTGAACAGTGATAAAAACAAGAAGAAATTAAGGAAATGGATACTGATTATGTCTTCATTTTGATAATATTGATGTGTTTATAGATGTTACTACTACTACTACTACCATTAATAGATAGACTAGTGGCCTGATTATTAAGTAAGGAAGAAGAAGAAGAAGGAAATGTGTCTAAATACCTATGCTACCCCCCTATCCCCCCCCCCCCCCCGAAAAATATGCGCGGCCCCCCCGAAAAAAATGTGCACCCCCCTTTTTCCTGCTAGCCACTCCGCTCTGCCACAAACGTGAGATGCTTGAGAGAGAGAGAGAGAGAGAGAGAGAGAGAGAGAGAGAGAGAGAGAGAGAGAGAGAGATTGTGATTGTATGTACTAGCAGTTAATTCATGTTACTGAAGCGATTTGTTTGTTGGGGATTGATGGATAAGGGAGAGAGAGAGAGAGAGAGAGAGAGATGTGTTCATTAGCTCTTTTCCACTTTCTCTCTCTCTCTCTCTCTCTCTCTCTCTCTCCTCTCTCTCTCTCTCTGGACCCGCCAAACCTGTTCCGCCGTTGATATGGTGTATGTATGTACGTACGTATGTCTGTATGTATGTATGTGTGTGTGTATACATAAGTGTGTACACATGAACGTGATGTATGTATACTGTAAGATCGTCCTATGCACAATTGTGAGTATTTGGATGTACACACACACACACACACACACACACACACACACACACACACACACACACACACACACACACACACACACACACATACACGCACACAGACACACACACATATACACACACACACACACACACACGTACACATACACACACACACAGACACACATACACGCACACACACACACACACACACACACACACACACACACACACACACACACATACACGCACACACAGACACACACACAGACACAGACACAGACACGCACACAGACACACACACATATACACACACACACACACACACACACACGTACACACAGACACACACACATGCATACACACACGTACACACAGACACACACACACACACGCACACACATATACACACACACACACACATGCATACACACACATGCATACACACATACATACATACATACATCCAGTCTTGATAGAACACAATACAGTACTGTAGTAATTCTAAGAGAGAGGGAGAGAGGGAATTATTGGCCTTGACGGATAAATATAATGTGACTGTGTTAATATTGACGTGATCACCCATTGGCAACACTCGTCATAAGGCAGTGACTCTATCATAAGAATCTATACATAAGAATTTTATCCTAAGAATCTAAACCGAATTGTGATACATAGCTTAAGACTAATTTTTATTCAAGTTATTATTTCTATGTTAAAAAAATTTCGCTGTTCAATTAATTCTTTCTAATAATTTTTAAGCCAGATAATAAGAAAAAAAATCATATGGGATGAGGAAAAAATATGAATAACCATAATAATAATAATGCTAGGAATAATGAATAACGATGATAATAATACCGATAACAACTATAACTAATAATTAATGATAAAAAATTAATATGAAATGGTTAAAGCAGAAAAATTGTCTTGTACTCGAGAAAAAAATTAAGATGTCATGTAACTTTTTCCTGTGTGTGTGTGTGTGTGTGTGTGTGCGTGTGTGTGCGTGTGTGTGTGTGTGAACTAAGAAAGCTTAAGTACGTCGGCATTGTAACTATATAACATTATAACAGTAGTGGAGTTTGTCGCTACAATATTATTAGAAAAAAATAATTAGTTAAGTCTGTGTTAAAAAGTGATGAAAGAAAACGGAGAAAGATCATTAAAAACGGGACATGGTTTCGAGAGAGAGAGAGAGAGAGAGAGAGAGAGAGAGAGAGAGAGAGAGAGAGAGAGAGAGAGAGCTGGCTTTAATATCGCTATCCAGACCAAATTATATACTGTGAAAAGCTATAACGTGTTTGTTTGTTTGTGTGTGTGTCTGTTTCTTTGTTCGTTCGTTCGTCGGTTCCTTTGTTTGTATGTTTACTTGTTTACTTGTTTACTTGTAGCCTACTTGTGAAGCTTTAACGCAAAACCCAAAGAATGAAAACTACAAAAAAATATGAAGAATGGGTCGGGGCGTTGTCTTCCCTCGCGTGTGTGTGTGTGGGTGTGTGTGTGTGTGGGTGGGGGTGTGTGTGTGGGTGTGGGGGTGGGGGGGTATGAGTGTGGGTCAAGGGCGTAGCCAGAGGGGGGGGCCAATTCAACACTACTGTAGGAGTGTAGGGTATAATTTCATCAATTTTACTATATTGAATATCATGCACAGAACCAATCAATGACCCCCCATAGGGCTCAATATGCCCCCAATTAAGTCATATCTTCAACAATATTCTCTGGGGGGCTTCCAGCGCCTCCCAGACCCCCAGCTGATAAGCCACCCACACCTCAACCATCATTGCCAGGTGGCCCCACACAATTATTTTTCCTGGCTACGCCCTTGGTGTGGGTGTATGTGTGGGGGTGTGGGTGTGTGTGGGTGGGTGGGTGTGTATGGTTGTGTGGGTGTGTGGGTGGGTGTGTGTGTGTGTGTATGTGGGGGGGGGTATGGGTGTGTGTGTGTGTGTGTGTGTGTGTGTGTGTGTATGGGTGTGTGTATGGGTGTGTGTGTGGGTGACGAGGGGAGATAGCGGCCCCGCCTCCTCTGTCCAAAGAATGTGCAGGACCATTTTTTATATCCAAAGACCGCCAGGATTTCCTTATCAACGCCGCGATAACCTATTTTTTATTTATCCTATTGACCTATCCTATTATCTTGACCTATTCTTATCCTATTATCTTGACCTATTCTTATCCTATTGACCTATCCTATTATCTTGACCTATTCTTATCCTATTGACCTATCCTATTATCTTGACCTATTCTTATCCTATTGACCTATCCTATTATCTTGACCTATTCTTATCCTATTGACCTATCCTATTCTTTGACCTATTATTATCCTGTCCTATTATCTTGACCTGTTCTTATCCTATCCTATTATCTTGACCTATTGACCTATCCTATTCTTTGACCTATTCTTATCCTATTGACCTATCTTATTACTTGACATCCTATTTTTATGTTTACATTCCGTTGACCTTTACTTTTTTCTACTACTACTACTACTACTACTACTACTACTACTACTACACTACTACTACTACTACTACTACTACTACTACTACTACTACTACTACTACTACTACTACTACTACTACTACTACTACTACTACCACCACTACTACTACTACCACCACTACTACTACTACCACCACTACTACTACTACCACTACTACTACTACTCCTACTACTCCTACTACTACTACTACTACTACTACAACCACTACTACTACTACTACTACTACTACTACTACTACTACTACTACTACTACTACTACTACTACTACTACTATTACTCCTACTCCTACTACAACTACTACTACTACTCCTACTACTACTACTACTACTACTACTACTACTACTACTACTACTACTACCACTACTACTAATAATAATACTCCTACTACTTCTACAACTACTACTACTACTACTCCTACTACAACAACTACTACTACTACTACTACTACTACTACTACTACTACTACTACTACTACTACTACTACTACTACTACTACTACTACTACTACTACTACTCTTACTCCTACTACTACTACTACTCCTACTACAACTACTACTACTACTACTACTACTACTACTACTACTACTACTACTACTACTACTACTACTCTCCTACTCCTACTACTAATACTACTAATATTACTAATACTACTCCTACTCCTACTACTCCTACTACCACTACTACCACTACTACCACTACCACTACTCCTACTACTACTACTACTACTACTACTACTACTACTACTACTACTACTACTACTACTACTACTCTACTACTACTTCTACTACTACTACTATTACCACTACCACTACTCCTACTACTACTACTACTACTACTACTACTACTACTACTACTACTACTACTACTACTACTACTCCTACTCCTACTCCTACTCCTACTACTACTCCTACTACTACTCCTACTCCTACTACTACTACTACTACTACTACTCCTACTACTACTCCTACTACTACTACTATTACCACTACCACTACTCCTACTACTACTACTACTACTACTACTACTACTACTACTACTCCTACTCCTACTCCTACTCCTCCTCCTCCTCCTCCTCCTCCTCCTCCTCCTCCTCCTCCTCCTCCTCCTCCTCCTCCTCCTCCTCCTCCTCCTCCTCCTCCTCCTCCTCCTACTACTACTACTACTACTACTACTACTACTACTACTACATCCTATTAATGCCATATGACCTCTGACCTCTGGCACATTCCCTTTTTTGGCATTAAATCAATCAATCATCCTATTATATGTTCGCCTATTTACTTTTTTCCCCTCACATTTTCCCCTTCTACCTCCCCTTGGCTTCATTTCTCCCCTCACATTTCCCCTCTCACCCTTCCTTGGCTTCATTTCTCCCCTCACATTTCCCCTCTCACCCTCCCTTGGCTTCATTTCTCCCCTCACATTTCCCCTCTCACCCTCCCATGGCTTCATTTCTCCCCTCATTCTCCCTTGGCTTCATTTCTCCCCTCTCATTCTCCCCTCTCACCTTCACATGGCTTCATTTCTCCCCTCACATTTCCCCTCTCACCCTCCCTAGCCTTTCATTTCGTCCCAATCCGTGGGTTATTTTAGCATCCCATAAATTAATTAGCAGAATCACATAGTCTATAATAGCTTCTTAGGCATAAATAACAGTGTTTTAACCATTACAATAACAAAGGGTGGAGAAATATGATTAAAAAAGCATTATTAATATGGCAACACACACTTCGGCCATTGTAAACTACGGCACTTAGTAATTACCTAATGGATTTACCTATTTTGGTTGCGTTATTGTTCCCTAACCTACCATACCCACCTTCGAGCCCCCCTGGTGGCGCGGTGACTGTGACGAGCCAGGGAGAGATCTTGAGTATAGGTGAATGTGTTTACCCTGGCGTTGTGAAGGCTAGGGTAAAGGAGGAGGATCTAGGGTACAAGGAGGAGGATCTAGGGTACAAGGAGCAAGATCTAGGGTATAGGTGAGTGTTCTGTCCCTGCCGCCGCTGCCACGCTGGCCATCCATCACGTGTAGTCATGGTACTTCTAAGTCTTTATACGAGATAATAAAGGAGGACTATATTTCAAACCCTGAAGTGTATGAATCATCCTTAAAACGGTATTCTGTATAGGATTAAAGTATGAATAATCCTTAAAACAGGGTATTCGGACTATTTCTATCCCTAAAGTGTATGAATCATCCTTAAAACAGTATTCTGTATAGAGCCGTGTTTTTGTCGTCCAAGCACCGTCTTGGTACGAAGACCGTTTTTTCTCGCAATTGAAAACGGATTGGTTTCTGCGACAAAAACACAACAAGCTTGGTAGGGGCCGAAATAATAATCAGTCCAAAACATTGCAAACAATATCACAAACACACATTTCAGCAAGTGTTATTGGAGTGGTCTTCGTAATCCAAGACGGTGCTTGGACCACAAAAACACGGCTTTGGATATTTGATAACTGTGTGTGCGCGTCAAGGAGTGTTTTTGTTGTGTACATCTCGTCGTCTTGGAGAAATATCCTCTACAATAAGGTAAGCAGTACTATTTCTCACCTAAATTAGTCTCTCAGTGATAGGTGAATACTTAGTCTGTCTTTAGAAACTAGACAGAACCCTGGCAGTGACGTCATAAAGAAGTTATTAAAGCTTTTGTTTATAGGGAGAGTACCTGTCTAGGATATTTATGTTAAGGATAGTCTACGAGGAGTATGAGCCTAGTTCCCCATTTACTGATATTAACTTTTTCTGTATTCCTTGCTGTATTTTATCCCTTCTGTATATAAATAATCATTAAATTGGGATATTCTACGAGAGAAATGTATGTTAAGTATAGTTTAGGAGGAGTGCTGTATTTTATCCCTGCTGTGTTTACTACCTACCGTAGATAACAGTGAAGTCGCCACCTGCAGTGATGTCGCCAGGCGCCAAATATTACGAATGATAGCCTCACTACTGCTGTGTCTGTGCCACTGAAAATGATACACAGTAGTTTATATCATGACTGTATAATCTACACTGTTTCAGCGTTGTTTTATGCTTTGTAGCTGCAAGTATAACTGTTGCACATTTTGCTTCTCAAGTTTTTCTTGGCGCGATGACAGACAGCAGCTCATCACCTTTCGGGCGACAGGACACAAGACTTGCCAGATCTTTCAAACTTTAATAGAATTTGTTTTCACGTTGGTAGAGGAATTTTTATATATCCAAGCATCTTCCGCAGCTAATATATATATAGAGACTTGTTTTACTTTACCTCTAATTTCCCTGAATTCCCCAGAGTGGCGACTCAACTGTTGGGTTAAAATACTAGCTGGCGACTTTACTGTAGTAGGTATAGCAAGGTCGCCACTCGGTTTTATTTTTGTCATTTGTTCATTTATAGCCCTAATATGACACAGATGAAGACAAAATGACACAGACTTTCCAGATAGACCCTTCTAACTTTCCTGGAATCATGGATGTACAAATGTAAGTATTAACGCCACCACACGGCTGTACATAACAAAGAAACGTTGAACTGGCGACTTCACTGTTATCTACGGTAGTGCACAAGGCTACTAAACAGGTCATATCTATAAAATATTGCTTATAGTCACTAAAAAATCGTATAATGGTGGTCATATTACAATGGAAATTACGTTCTGGGTCTCAAGGGGTTAATGTCCATATCCATCCTCTTATTAATGTGCAATAAACATTAATTCCTGTGTGTGGAGCTCAACGCAGCATTGTCAGTGTTGAATTTCCCGCCAATAGCAGAACAGTATTACCACACCTAGGTAAGTTAATTCCCTTAAATCGTGGCTATTTGTTATTATAACCTAAGTTTTTAAGAGTAATTACAGTAAAAGACCATTTATTGGGCTATTCTTTTCCCAGGGTTAGGGTCAGAGTATTGCGTCATTGCTTCTATTAATTCCAGTATGCTCGACAATACAGAGTTATACCATCAGAGTATTGCGTCATTGCTTCTATTAATTCCAGTATGCTCGACAATACAGAGTTATACCATCAGAGTATTGCGTCATTGCTTCTATTAATTCCAGTATGCTCGACAATACAGAGTTATACCATAAGAGTATTGCGTCATTGCTTCTATTAATTCCAGTATGCTCGACAATACAGAGTTATACCATCAGAGTATTGCGTCATTGCTTCTATTAATTCCAGTATGCTCGACAATACAGTTATACCATACGAGGTAAAGTGTTATTAAGTCGCGTAGGGTTTTCCTTTTCTTACAATGCATGTATTTTAAGTAGCTTCATTTTATTATTCACCATCTGGTATGTTTTTTAATGGAATCTGGGCTTTTTTTGTTAATTTATGTGTTTGTTATGATTTTGTGATGGCAACAGTGAGTGTGCGTCAAGGAGTGTTTTTGTTGTGTACATCTCGTCGTCTTGGAGAAATATCCTCTACAATAAGGTAAGCAGTACTATTTCTCACCTGAATTAGTCTTCAGTGATAGGTGAATACTTAGTCTGTCTTTAGAAACTAGACAGAACCGTGGCAGTGACGTCATAAAGAAGTTATTAAAGCTTTTGTTTATAGGGAGAGTAACAATGAGACGAAAGAAGAGGAGGAGGCGTAAAGAAGAAGAGGAGGAGGAGGACATGATTAAGGATTACAAAGGATTATTAGAAGATTACATAGGATTTCATAGGGATAAATATGTGATAGTAATTCATAGATAGCATTATTATTTTTTATTATGATTTCATTTGATTATTGCGTCATCACACACACACACACACACACACACACACACACACACACACACACACACATAGTCAACCTCGCTATATCGAACTTCCCGCTACACTTAATATAATGGGTTGTTATAGCGAGGTTTGTGGGTAAAGGTAGCTACTATTATTATTATTATTATTATTATTATTATTACTAAGGGGATAGCTAGATACCTTGTTATTTTGTGGCTAACTGACACACACACACACACACACACACACACACACACACACACACACATAAAAGTCTACACGAACACACAATATAACGTACATAGGTGTGTGCGTATCCTATTCTTTACATGTTTATAGTACGGTCGCATTACCGTATATAACACTATAGTCGCCACCTGCACTAATGTCGCCAGCCGCCATATATTACGAATGATAGCCTCACTACTGCTGTGTCTGTGCCACTGAAGATGATACACAGTAGTTTATATCATGACTGTATAATCTACCCTGTTTCAGCGTTGTTTTATGCTTTGTAGCTGCAAGTATAGACAGTTTACAATTTCACTACGCATTTTTTTTTCGGGCGACGACTACGGCGGGAGAACACTTAGTAAATAAACACTAGCTGGCGAACTTAGTGTAGCCCGTTAACAACGTCGCCACGCTGGTGATATTTTAGTAATTTGTTCATTTATAGCCCTACTATGACACAGATGAAGACACAAAATGACACAGACTCTCCAGATAGCCCCTTCTAACTGTCCTGAAATCATGGATATACAAATGTAACTATTAACGCCACCACACGTCTGTACATAAAGAAAAAACGTTGTCCTGGCGACTTTAGTGTTATCTACGGTAATGCGACGGAGATGAGCACCGAGGCCACGCGCAAAAAATTCTAGAATGATCTCGGCTTGATTTTTATGGATGATTTTTACGCCTCGCTAAAAAAAATAGATTATACACACACACACACACACACACACACACACACACACACACACACACACACACACACACACACACACACACACACACACACACACACACACACACACACATGAACGTAGAGAGTGGGCGGGTTATCTATGTGGCGTGGGCGTGAGGGCGTGGGTGCGTGTGAGGGCGTGGGTGAGCGCCGCCAGCAGGGTCAGGGGGGGGTAGGGAGACACGCCCCCCGCCCCCTGGATTGCCGCGGGGGATTTCTCTGGGGGGGGGGGGAGAAAAAGTCAATATTCGACCAAATATTCCACCCATTAACCCTTCACGCCCAGATCTTTCCTTGGCTATAAAAAATTGTCTGTTGTTAGCCACCATAAAATAACGAAAAGTCACTGAATATACCAAATGAGTTAGTGGACAAGGATACTAAACAGGTCATAGCTATAAAACATTGCTTATAGTCACTACAAATCATCTAATGGTACCCAAATTACAATGGAAATTACGTTCTGGGCCTCAAGGGGTTAATATTCGTCCTGGTAAATATTAAAATAGATAGATAGGCTATAAAAATGTTTGAATATTGAACTAGATACATATTTAAATAGGCAAAATACAGCTAGTTTTTTTATACACTAGCTAAATATTACAAATAGCTAAATATTCAAATAGCTAAATATTCAAATAGCTAAATATTCAAATAGCTAAATATTCAAATAGCTAAATATTCAAATAGCTAAATATTCAAATAGCTAAATATTCAAATAGCTAAATATTCAAATAGCTAAATATTCAAATAGCCAAATATTCAAATAGCTAAATATTCAAATAGCTAAATATTAAATAGCAATATCAAATAGCAAATATTCAAATAGCTAAATATTCAAATAGCTAAATATTCAAATAGCTAAATATTCAAATAGCTAAATATTCAAATAGCTAAATATTCAAATAGCTAAATATTCAAATAGCTAAATATTCAAATAGCTAAATATTCAAATAGCTAAATATTCAAATAGCTAAATATTCAAATAGCTAAATATTCAAATAGCTAAATATTCAAATAGCTAAATATTCAAATAGCTAAATATTCAAATAGCTAAATATTCAAATAGCTAAATATTCAAATAGCTAAATATTCAAATAGCTAAATATTCAAATAGCTAATATTCAAATAGCTAAATATTCAAATAGCTAAATATTCAAATAGCTAAATATTCAAATAGCTAAATATTCAAATAGCTAAATATTCAAATAGCTAAATATTCAAATAGCTAAGTATACAAATAGCTAAATATTCAAATAGCTAAATATTCAAATAGCTAAATATTCAAATAGCTAAATATTCAAATAGCTAAATATACAAATAGCTAAATATTCAAATAGCTAAATATTCAAATAGCTAAATATTCAAATAGCTAAATATTCAAATAGCTAAATATTCAAATAGCTAAATATTCAAATAGCTAAATATTCAAATAGCTAAATATTCAAATAGCTAAATATTCAAATAGCTAAGTATACAAATAGGAAGATACAATAATTAATCCTAGCACTATTTTTTCTTTTTTTTAGCGTATACCTTAAGGTGAAAATATAATCAACCCCTTGAGACCCAGAACGTAATTTCCATAGTAATATGACTACCATAACACGATTTGTAGTGACTATAAGCAATATTTTATAGCTATGACCTGTTTAGTATCCTTGTCCACTAACTCATTGGTATATTCAGTGACTTTTCGTTATTTATGGCTCGACACAGACAATTTTATATAGCCAAGGAAAGATCTGGGCGTGAAGGGGTTAACGTTATTATAAGTAGCCCTTACCGGACACCTAGATAGACCTATATTGAACTAGGCAAATATTGAAACAGATAACACACTTATAGATTTTTTTTTTTTTTTTTTTTTGTTTTTTTTTTTTTTTTTGTCTATCGGGCCTCCATCATTTTTTTTTTTTTTTTTTTTTTTGTCGGGCCTCTATCCATTTTTTTTTTTTTTTTTTTCTCTATCGGGCCTCCATTTTTTTTTTTTTTTTTTTTTTTTTGTCTCGGCCTCATCATTTTTTTTTTTTTTGTTTATCGTTTTTTTTTTTGTTTTGGTTTTTTTTTTTTTTTTTTTTTTTGTCTCGGGCCTCCATCCTTTTTTTTTTTTTTTTGTTTGGCTTTTTTTTTTTTTTTTTTTTTTTTTTTTTTTGTGGTCTATCAGGCCCCATCCATTTTTTTTTTTTTTTTTTTTTTTTTTTTATTTTTTACTACTAATTAATACTAGGTTATTTATTATACTAGGCAAATATTCTAATAGGCATATACAGCTAGGTAAAATACAACTCGTTTTCCAATTTTTTTGTGTGTGATGTAAAAATAACAAAAATACTCTACTATAAATGGGTAAACATTAAAAAAAGGTCAATATTCAAATAGGGAAATACAACAGGTTAAATTCAGTAGTTCATCAAATAGATATAATTTATACACGAGGTAGATATATAGATAGTATAACCCCTTCACGCCCAGATCTTTCCTTTGCTATATATAAAATCGTCTGTTGTCAGCCATAAAATAACGAAAAGTCACTGAATATACCAAATGAGTTAGTGGACAAGGCTACTAAACAGGTCATAGCTATAAAACATTGCTTATAGTCACTGAAAATGTCTAATGGTACCCAAATTACAATGGAAATTACGTTCTGGGCCTCAAGGGGTTAATACGCCACACACACACACACACACACACACACACACACACACACACACACACACACACACACACACACACACACACACACACACACACACACACACACACACACACACACACTATTTTCCGTTATTCCCTCTCAAATTCCCTCTTTTTTTTTACCCCACTCATTATATCACCATTTCAACCCCACTCACACACACTACCCCACCCAAACAACCCCTTTCAGACCCTACTCAACCCCACACCCCCCACCCAAACAACCCCTTTCAACCCTACTCAACCTCACACACCCCACCAAAAAAACCCTTTCATACCCTACTCAACCCACACACCCACCCAAAACAACCCCTTTCATACCCTACTCAACCTCACACACCCCACCCAAACAACCCCTTTCATACCCTACTCAACCTCACACACCCCACCCAAAACACCCCTTTCAGACCCTACTCAACCTCACACCCCCCACCAAACAACCCCATTTCAGACCCTACTCAACCTCACACACCCCACCCAAACAACCCCTTTCATACCCTACTCAACCCACACACCCCACCCAAACAACCCCTTTCAGACCCTACTCAACCCCACACACCCCACCCAAACAACCCCTTTCAGACCCTATCAACCTCACTCCCCCCACCAAACAACCCCTTTCAGACCCTACTCAACCCCACTCCCCCACCCAAACAACCCCTTTCAGACCCTACTCAACCCTCACCCCCACACCAAAACAACCCCTTTCAGACCCTACTCAACCTCACTCCCCCCACCAAAACAACCCCTTTCAGACCCTACTCAACCTCACTCCCCCCACCCAAACAACCCCTTTCAGACCCTACTCAACCTCACTCCCCCCACCAAACAACCCCTTTCAGACCCTACTCAAGCCCCACCACCCCACCAAAACAACCCCTTTCAGACCCTACTCAACCCCACACACCCCACCCAAACAACCCCTTTCAGACCCTACTCAACCTCACTCTCCCCACCAAAACACCCCATTTCTACCATTTCAACCCCACTCTACCTACTCAACTCCAACACACAGGTAGATACAGTAGTTGATCCCATAGCTCACCTGGGACCACGTGTATATTGACGCTGGTGGCCGCTAGGTGGGTCACGTTGCAATAGTACGTCCCGGAGTCACCCTGTACAGCGTTGCCAACTCTCAGCCACGAGTGTGCGACGGTGCCACGTAACTCCGTCTTCACGCTGAGAATGTTTAAATAGTGGAGTTTTAAATTAGTTTGAAATATGTACTTAGGAGATTGATAGATAGAGACATAGACAGATGGTTAGAAAAATACCTAAGAGATAGATAGACAGAATATATGACTTAAATTAGTTAGAAAAATACTTATAGATAGATAGATAGATAGATAGATAGATAGACAGATATATATAATAATATATATATATATATATATATATATATATATATATATAATATGATATATAGTAGATAAGTATAGATAATAGATATATAGATAGATAGATAGACAGATAGATAGATAGATAGATAGATAGATAGATAGATAGATAGATAGATATATATATATATAGATATAATATAGATAATAGTAATAAGATATATATATATATAGATATGATATAATAATATAGACAGATAGACAGATAGATAGATAGATAGATAGATAGATAGACAGATAGAAGATAGATAGATAAGATAGATAGATAGACAATAGACAGATAGATAGATAGATAGATAGATAGGACAGATAGACAGACAGATAGAGACGATAGATAGACAGACAGATAGACAGACAGAAAGATAGACAGACAGACAGACAGACAGACAGACAGACAGACAGACAGACAGACAGACCAGAACAGACAGAGACGTTAGGTTACAGATAGAATAAAAGACAGGATTTTGGTCATAAACGAAACAAATAAATAGTTTTGTATCATAGAAGAGAGAGAAGAAGAAGAAGAGAGAGAGAAGAGCAGAGAGAAGAGAGCAGAGAAGAGAGAGAGAGAGAAGAAGAGAGAGAGAGAGAGAGAGAGAGAGAGAGAGAGTAGATGTAAAAATTTCCTACACATAAATTACTCTTATTGGCCAAACATATTGTTTGTTGAAAGTATTGAGAGAGAGAGAGAGAGAGAGAGAGAGAGAGAGAGAGAGAGAGAGAGAGAGAGAGAGAGAGAGAGAGAGAGAGAGAGAGAGAGAGAGAGAGAGAGAGAGAGAGAGAGGTGTATACATAAGAACAATGAGAGGAAGATGATAAAGATGAAGAAGATGAAGAAGACTATGAAGAAGAAACAATGAGAGGAATACACAATGAGAAAGAGAGAGAGAGAGAGAGAGAGAGAGAGAGAGGAGAGAGAGAGAGAGAGAGGAGAGAGAGAGAGGAGAGAGAGAGAGAGAGAGAGGAGAGAGAGAGAGAGAGAGAGAGAGATAACTAATGTATGGAGGAAAGGAAGCAAGGAATAAAAGTTGAGAATTAGGAGGAAGAGAATAATGAGAGGAGAGAGAGAGAGAGAGAGAGAGAGAGAGAGAGAGAGAGAGAGGAGAGAGAGAGAGAGAAGAGAGAGGAGAGAGAGAGAGTTTAGATGTGTACTATTATGAGGAAAACGGAAGAAGAGGAGGAGAGATAGAGAGAGGAGAGAGGAGAGAGGAGGAGGAGAGAGAGAGAGAGAGAGGAGGAGGAGGAGGAGAGGAGTGATGTGTAGTGAGGAAGGAGGAGGAGGAGGAGAGGAGAGGAGAGGAGGAGGAGGAGGAGGAGGAGGAGGAGGAGGAGGAGAGGAGGAGGAGGAGAGGAGAGGAGGAGGGAGGAGAGAGGAGGAGGAGAGGAGGAGGAGGAGGAGGAGGAGGAGGGAGGAGGAGGAGGAGGAAGGAAAAGTCACATATTTTACGTTTCTCTATTATAATACTCTCCTCTCCTCTCTCTCTCTCTCTCTCTCTCTTCTCTCTCTCTCTCTCCTCTCTCTCCTCTCTCTCTCTCTCTCTCTCTCTCTTGCATTTTAGAACTATTTTTCGTTTATCTCATATTCTCTTTAAAGTCCACCCCCCCACCGCCCCACCAACCACACACCACCACACACACACACACACCACACACACACACACACACACACACACACACACACACACACACACACACACCACACTATTTTCCGTTATTCCCTCTCAAATTCCCTCTTTTTTTAACCCACTCATTATATCACCATTTCAACCCCACTCACACACACTACCCCACCCAAAACAACCCCTATCATACCCTACTCAACCTCACTCCCCCCACCCAAAACAACCCTTTCAGACCCTACTCAACCCACACACCCACCACCCAAACAACCCCTTTCAGACCCTACTCAACCTCACACACCCACCACCCAAACAACCCTTTTCAGACCCTACTCAACCTCACACACCCCCACCAAACAACCCCTTTCAGACCCTACTCAACCTCACACACCCCACCACCACAACAACCCTTTCAGACCTACTCAACCTCACCACCCCACACCAAACAAACCCCTTTCAGACCCTACTCAAATCCTCAACACCCCACCACCCAAACAACCCTTTCAAACCCTACTCACCTCACACACCCACCCACCCAAAACAACCCCTTTCAGACCCTACTCAAACCCCACCACCCCACCCAAACAACCCCTTTCATACCCTACTCAACCTCACACACCCCACCCAAACAACCCCTTTCAGACCCTACTCAACCCCACAACACCCCACCCAAACAACCCCTTTCAGACCCTACTCAACCTCACACACCCCACACCCAAACAACCCCTTTCAGACCCTACTCAACCTCACACACCCCCACCCCAAACAACCCCTTTCAAACCCTACTCAACCTCACACACCCCACCACCCAAACAACCCCTTTCAGACCCTACTCAACCCCACACACCCCACCCAAACAACCCCTTTCAGACCCTACTCAACCTCACACACCCACCACCCAAACACCCTTTCAGACCCTACTCAACCCCACACACCCCACCACCCAAACAACCCCTTTCAGACCCTACTCAACCCCACACACCCCACCACCCAAACAACCCCTTTCAGACCCTACTCAACCCCACACACCCCACCCAAAACACCCCATTTCTACCCTTTCAACCCCACTCTACCATCAAAACAAACCCCAAATATCCAATTGCATACCCCTACTACCCCCTACTCACTCAACACCCACCGTAACACCCCCCCACTAACACCCCCAACACCCCACTAACCCCCCAAACACCCCACTAACCCCCAACCCCCCACTCAACCCCCACACCTCCCACTAACCCCTTAACCCCCCCACTAACCCCCACCCCCCACTAACCCCCCAACCCCCCATCAACCCCCAAACCCCCCACTCAACTCCCACCCCCCACTAAGCCCCCCACCCCACCACTCACCTCACACCGCCCCTGGAAGCATCGTAGTTCAGCCTGTGTTGTCCCCTGTACCATGCGAGCGTCAGCGCAGTAGCCGTCGGGACATTGGATACTCTACACTGTAACTCTATCGTGGAGCCAGTGTGGTAGGCCTTCTCCTTTAGTACCACCCCTCGCTCGTCCAGTATGTACATGGAAGCCTCTGTGGTGGAGGAGGAGGAGGAGAGGAGGAGGAGGAGGAGGAGGAAGAGGAAAAAATATTAGTTTGTTTAATTTTCCGAGTGGCTTGAGATCAGAGAGAGAGAGGAGAGAGGAGAGAGAGAGAGAGAGAGAGAGAGAGAGAGAGAGAGAAGAGAGAGAGAGAGAGAGAGAGAATGGTAAAGGCATGTTCATGATAATAAGGCAGTAAGGTTTCTGGTTACTCTCTCTCTCTCCCCTCTCTCTCTCCTCTCTCTCTCTCTCTTCTCTTTGGAAGCGAGAAAGTGAGAGAGAACTTTATTAAAAATAGATAATGGTATGGCCGCTTAATAACTACTACTACTACTACTACTACTACTACTACTACTACTACTACTACTACTACTACTACTACTACTACTACTACTACTACTAATAATAATAATAATAATAATAATAATATTAGTACATAAGAGTTTAGGGAGAGATAGTGAAATTAAGAGAGAGAGAGAGAGAGAGAGAGAGAGAGAGAGGAGAGAGAGGAGAGGGGAGAGAGAGAGAGAGAGAGAGAGAGAGATCAGATCAGATCAAAACGTTTATTGTGACTAATGTAGACATTATACATAATATATATATAATTAAGGGTACAAAATAGACAAAGGGCGCACCCCCCATGCAGGCTGTGTGGGAACGATTGCCAGGAGTAATGAAGTTAGATATAATAGTAACATTGTTAATTACATTTAGATAGGCATATACAAAAGACAATGTTTTTTTTTTTTTTTTTTTTTTTTTTTTTTTTTTCTTACATATGTGCCTATAGCGCCTGTAGGCAGTGGTGACCCAGGGCTCGGATGGTAGGCTCTGGAGGTTCACTTGAGGGATATGCTATGTTATGTTATATATATATATATTTATTAAGTCCTTTGTGAGGCATTGGCAAAGTTTGGGTGACTGTTTTTGACTTGGCTAAGGTTACATGGTTGTAGATAATAGTGCAGCAGCCCAGCATAGGAGGCATTGGCACAGCTGCCTCTAAAGGTTACATGGTTGTAGATAATAGTGCAGCAGCCCAGCATAGGAGGCATTGGCACAGCTGCCTCTAAAGGTTAAAATGGTTGTAGAAAATTTAGTGCAGCAGCCCAGCATAGGAGGCATTGGCACAGCTGCCTCAAAGGTTACAGGGTTTGTAGATAATAGTGCAGCAGCCCAGCTAGGAGGGCATTGGCACAGCTGCCTCTAAAGGTTACATGGTTGTAGATAATAGTGCAGCAGCCCACCCATAGGGGGCATTGGCACAGCTGCCTCTAAAGGTTACATGGTTGTAGATAATAGTGCAGCAAGCCCAGCATAGGAGGCATTGGACAGCTGCCTCTAAAGTTACTTTGGCTGTAGATAATAGTCCCAGCAGCCCAGCATAGGAGGCATTGGCAACAGCTGCCTCTAAAGGTTACATGGTTGTAGAAAAATAGTGCCAGCAGCCCAGCATAGGAGGCATTGGCACAGCTGCCTCTAAAGGTTACAGGGTTGTAGAAATAGTGCAGCAGCCCAGCATAGGAGGCATTGGCACAGCTGCCTCTAAAGGTTACATGGTTGTAGATAATAGTGCAGCACCCCAGCATAGGAGGCATGGCAAAAGCTGCCTCTAAAGGTTACATGGTTGTAGAAATAGGAAAGCACCCCAGCCATAGAGGCATTGGCACAGCTCCCTCAAAAGGTTACATGGTTGTAGATAATAGGCAGCAGCCCAGCATAGGAGGCATTGGCACAGCTGCCTCTAAAGGTACAGGGTTTGTAGATAATAGTGCAGCAGCCCAGCATAGGAGGCATTGGCAACAGCTGCCCAAAAGGTTACATGGTTGTAGATAATAGTGCAGCAGCCCAGCATAGGAGGCTTTGGGCACAGCTGCCTCTAAAGTTACATGGCTGTAGATAATAGTGCAGCAGCCCAGCATAGGAGGCATTGGCCCACAGCTGCCTTCTAAAGGTACATGGTTGTAGATAATAGGGGCAGCAGCCCAGCATAGGAGGCATTGGCACAGCTCCCTCTAAAGGGTTTTACATGGTTGTAGATAATAGGGGCAGCAGCCCAGCATAGGAGGCATTGGCCCACGCTGCCTCTAAAGGTTACTTTGGTTGTAGATAATAGTGCAGCAGCCCAGCATAGGAAGGCATTGGGCACAGCTGCCTCTAAAGGTTACATGGTTGTAGATAATAGTGCAGAAAGCCCAGCATAGGAGCATTGGCACAGCTGCCTCTAAAGGTTACAGGTTGTAGATAATAGTGCAGCACCCAGCATAGGAGGCATTGGCCCAGCTGCCTCTAAAGGGTTACATGGTTGTGATAATAGGAAAGCACCCCCAGCATAGGAGGCATTGGAAACAGCTGCCTCTAAAGGTTACATTGGTTGTAGATAATATGGCAGCAGCCCAGCATAGGAGGCATTGGCACACCCGCCTCAAAAGGGTTTACATGGTTGTAGATAATAGTGCAGCAGCCCGGGCATAGGAGGCATTGGCACAGCTGCCTCTAAAGGTTTACATGGTTGTTAGATAATAGTGCAGCAGCCCAGCATAGGAGGCATTGGCACAGCTGCCTCTAAGGTTACATGGCTGTAGATAATAGTGCAGCAGCCAGCATAGGAGGAAATTGGCACAGCTGCCTTTTAAGGGGGTTTACATGGTTGTAGATAATAGTGCAGCAAGCCAGCATAGGAGGCATTGGCACAGCTGCTCTAAAGGTTACATGGTTGTGGGAATAATAGTGCAGCAGCCCAGCATAGGAGGCATTGGGCACAGCTGCCTCTAAAAAAGATATTTCGGGACCTTCCTTTACATAATGGCGGAGTGTGTGCTTCTCTTCTGTTTTACACAGGTTACATTTTTTCATATTGATGTTGTCCCCTGCCAGCTACCTCCCACATGTACTTATACCCCAACCTTAGCCTACTAGAACACACCTGCTGGCGCCTAGTAAATTAGTCCATTTTTGTATGTAGTGGGTGACAGCCTTTTGTTAGGTCCATATATGTAGTGAGAGAACCAGACGACCGAGCATGCTGTCAATATGTCTCTTTGTACGTGAGAGAGAGGAGAGAAGAGAGAGAGAGAGAGAGGAGAGAGAGAGAGAGAGAGAGAGAGTACATGGATACCTCTGGGTGCAGAAATACATATATAAATACATAGGAATACATAGGAAGAACAGATACCAGGCTAGCTATTTGGTCTATAACGAGGGTATCTGCTGAACTACAGACTACTAACTATCAAACTACATGTAAGAGGAGGAGGAAGGAGGAGGAGACGGAGAGGAGGAAGAAGAGGAGGAATACATAGGAAGAACAGATACCAGGCTAGCTATGGGTCTATAACGAGGGTATCTGCTGAATACAGGGCAGGGATGCTCGAAAAAAACCCTCGTAAGGGACAACTTACGAGTGTATGGGTAAATAACCTTACGAGGGGGGTGAGGAGATGCTCGTACGGGGGCGTCACTCCCGTACGGTTTCGGGGGCCC
>JACEEZ010020392.1:16197-35129 GCA_016584305.1 Chionoecetes opilio | reverse complement strand
ATTAAACCCTTTCCGTGTATTAGGGAGTATGCATGTGAAAAAATTAAATTTTTTCCTGAAGGAGGTTGAGTGATGGACTGTATAGCAGGCTACAAACCTTTCGTGCTAACGGGAGGTGAGAGCCAATTTTCTAAATGAATGGACAATACATGTAAGCAAATCCTTTCCCCTCATTCTGTGCACGTATGCATGCCAAATGCCCACCCAGAATGATTTCAGCACTTTCTGCCCCTTTTGGCCAGTCCACAGCCCTCTGCAGCATTATATAGCTTGTTTAGGATTACAAAGATAGTTACTGAATTTCTTATTGTGATTTGACTTTCATTAAACCAAAATTTTTCTTTCCGATCATGACTTGTACTATGGGAAAAATTTTATATCACGATTATATTTTATGTTTTTTCAATAATTATTAAAATTTAGATTATGTTTTTAAAATCTGATAAAAACTAATTACTTTTTGTGGCAATTTACTTGTTTTTTTACAAAAGGATTTTTTGATTTTTTTCATCCTAGCATATTAAAATGTTTATATTTATGTTTCTGTTGATTTTATCAAAGATTGTATGTAAGTACCACAAACCCTCGATTTGCCGACTAATTGGGGGGAGCACTGGCCCGGGGAACCGCAAAGGGCCCGGGAATCGCAAAAAGTCGAGGCTTTTACCCACCCAATATCAACTACCCCGCCGCGGACTTTTACCACACTTTGTCTAGCACTCATACGTCACTTTGCCATACAATACATAAATATAAAATACAAACAGGGTTTTAAATACATGTGCAGGTATAACAATATAGGATTGCAAGTATTTACATGTATTACTGTATTGTATTGTAGGAAGGATGTAGGTGTATGCCGTGATCGTTATAGTGGTGCCCCGAATAGCTAGAAAAAACTATTCAAGATCAGACACAACACCATCGGTGACGCTGTACCCCCCAAACTGGAGTCGTGTTGAGCTGTAGGAAAAGCTGGCAGGAGAAGTGAGTGCCCTGCATCAGGAGTAGGCAAAACGTACCGATCCCCTTTGGATCGTATAGTGGTGCCCGAATAGCTAGAACATTCAAAGATCAGACACAAAAATCCATCGGTGGCGCTTTACCACCACTGGAGTCGTGTTGAGCTGCAGGGGGAGCTGGCAGGAGAAGGTGAGTGCCTTCAAACAAGAGTAGGCAGCTGGGCGGTGGCAGACTGGGGGGGCCTAGTTCGGGAGGTGGGGCGGCTGGGCGGTGGTAGACTGGCTGGGGCCTGGTTTAGGAGAAGACAGCTTGGCAGTGCGTGGTTGAAGAAAGTATCAATTTTCGATGATGATCCAGCCGGGTTTACTGCTCCACAATAATTTGTGCACGGAGCAGGCGTAGCTGGTCGTAATGTTTCCTGGATGTGTGGCTTGTTGTTTTGCCACGTACTGAAGTAGCTTATCAGCATACTCCCGGATCTCAGACATCTTATCCTTTGTGGCTGCTCGACATCATGCCCTCACTGTCGCTGCTCTCCCCCCCAAGCCCACTGCTGCCCACTATCTGTTCCTCTGATAAAATTTATGCCCCTCTGCTGCTTCGTTTCTTCTATCCACTCATGAACGTCATCAAGCGTAACTTACATTTCCCCAGCCTTAAGAGAAGCAATGAAAATCTGAAGCCTCAAATCCATGAAAATCAAAGTCCAAATCCTCGTCCATAAATAACTTTTTCCACGCGTTGTAAGAGTGGGTAAGCTTCACCTGCCCCATGCTCATTCTTTGTTGTAGATGGCGGAGCGGATGTTGTAAGCCTTTATATTATCCAAGGTTCTCTTCCCTTGTATCCTCTTCCATGTCTGCCTCAGTTCCTGATAACCAGTACTTCTCAAGATATTTTCGCTGATACGCCGCTTAAAAGCACTGATGACCCCTTTGATCCATGGGTTGGATAAAGGATGTGGTATTTGGGGGCAAAAACATGCACCTAATCTTCCCCTCAGCACTCTGCAAAATACCTCGTGGGGGTGGGCGGGGAGCTTTGTCGAGCAAAACTAATGCCTTCACTTTGCAGGCGGGATCTTCAGAACCCTTTCTTGGTGGTTCCTTATCTCAGGCAACAGGTGATGTTTGGGAACCAGTTTTTTCACATATCCACGAGGTGAACCAAGCTTTCTTGGAACTATAATAATGACGGGAAAAGATGGTGCATACAGTCCTTGAGAGCCCTGGGTTTAAAGCAGACTTCCCCTACAATTGCGAGTTTCAACCTGTGGTACCAGACGCATTACCCACAACATCACAGATAGCCGCTCTTTATTTATTTTCTTTCCTGGTACCTTACGCTCATTCTTCCTTGTTTGGGGTGTTTTTGGGGCCCATGGACCTCCACATCACTCCAGTCTCATCTATATTGTAAATTTGACTTAAGGACAGTTCTTCCTGTTTGATTATATCAATTAACTTTAGCTAAATGGTTCGACACTTTCTGTATCGGCACTAGCAGACTCGCCTAACATTTTACATTTTGGATGCCATGGCGTTTCCTGAACCGCCACAGCCAGCCATCACTCGCCTGAAAATCATTCAATCCCCATGTGTGCAGCAAGCTTCCCAGCACTTGCAGCCAACTCCACACCTCTCACAGAGACCCCCACAAGAACGCTGCTGTACATACCATTTGTAGACGGCAGCATCCAAATCGACACTCTTAGAGGTTTTCATATGCTTTCTACCACCGTCCTCTTATCTACCCCGGACACAGAAAATTTCACAGAAAAGTCTGCAACTTATCTTTGCATTTTCTGATATCAGAAACAGTCTGTTTTTTTATCCCCTGATCCACGCCAACCTGTGCCACCGTCTTCCCGGCCTCAAGTTCCTTATTACCTCAAGTTTTTGCGACACAGAGAGGTGCACGGGCTTTTGTGTGCGCTTGGTCACGTTCTTGTAGGTTTTGGGGGTGCCATCCTGAAAAGCAAAGCAAAGGTAAAGCAAAGAAAACCACGGCAGACAACCTTGCACCGGAGGCAATAAATGTAAACAAAAAATGAGACAAAAAGTGTCAGCTGCAATGGAAGAACAGTGAGGCGATGCAGGTCATAAGAGGAAGAAGAGTAAGGCGCTCGTAAAAAGCTTGTTTTCGCCTGCCTTATAACAACATGTCATTATCTCCAAAGTAATTTGCAAGTTATTTGTAAGTATTTGCCAAGTAATTTGCAAAAGTAGATTTGCGACGGAAGCTCATAGAGAGAATGTTTCCTAGAAATTCAATAAGGTATACAGAAACCACATCCCCAAATTTTTGTAGGCAATTTCGGTCCTATAGTAAAATAAAACCAGATCTGTGAAGGTCTGGAAGAAAAAAACCCACGAATAAGGGCGGAAAAGGACTCTAGAATTTGACCAAAAGATGCGGTGATGACCGGAGACGATAACCTCCGTCAGTGACGAGGAAACATTGGGGTAAACGATGGTTGCCTCTTCCCTCTCGCTTATTTCTCCCCTTTATGGCGGCTTATCACATGTTCGATGCTGTTTATAAGTTCTACGAGATGCCATCCTGAACGTAAAGTGAAGGTAAGGCAAAGAAACCAAAAAGAAAGAAAAGGCAAAGAAAGGGGACACAAACCTTGCACCTTGAGGCAATAAATGTAAACAAACATGACCGCTGAGCATGCTGGCGGGTGGCGCGGACACTGACCCAAGGGTGACAGGAGAGGCTTTGGGCCGCCGGACAACTTTTTTCGATTTACGAACAGGACCAGGCATTTCAACGTATATCATAAAAAAAAAAAAAAAAAAAAAAAAAAAAAAAAAAAAAAAAAAAAAAAAAAAAAAAAAAAAAAAAAAAAAAAAAAAAAAAACCATGGACCTCAGATTTTTTTCCGGCAAATCCGATTATCCGGGCAAATCGAGGTCCGGCAAATCGAGGGTTGTGTGTACCTTGGCCACCATGATAAAAAATAAGGCCTGAAATGTATCAAAAATGTGCCTCAGTATTATCTTTTGTATAGTGAAAATTGAGGCTGAAATAACATGTAATAAATGTATGACCATCTGTATCATTATATATTTTATTCCTTACCATATCATATTCCCTAATTTGATATTACTGCCCTATTAGAAAAGTCTGAGGTTGGATTTTCCCCCTGAGGAGAGAGACTCTCTTATTTAACTCCCTACCCTTTTTTGGTGCCGTAGTGGCAGCCATTCAGCACAACAGAGGTACCACCAACCACACTGACTCCGCCCGCCGGGGCCACGGTGCCGGTGCGCTTAACAGCCTAGGCTACTACAACGGTTTTTTTCTTTCTTTTTTTAAAAGTTTCTTGTACTTAAGTACCTGTATGTACTTGGATTGTACTTAAATACAAATCTGCTGTACTTGTACTTTGGGCTTGAAACATTCTTTCAGTAGTACTGGATACTTGTACTTAATTAGTAGGACATAGACGCACTGTAATCTGGCTGCGCACGGAATATACGGCCTGTTGCACAAGGGCCCTGAAGTCGTAAGGCTGCTCGGATTCCATATATGTATATTATAATATATATATATATATATATATAGATCTATATATATATAATATATATATATATATATATATAGCGAGAGAGAGCGGAGAGAGAGATAGAAGAGAGAGAGAAGAGGAGGAGAGAGAGAGAGAGAGAGAGGAGAGAGAGAGTAAAATCCTTATAACTCGGCGACGATAGGGGCTTCTGGCCCTTGCCGAGTTTATGCAATGTCCTTCTCTGATATGGTTAAAAAAAAAAAAAAAACACAACAACAACAACACAACATTAACAGCCATAAAACTACACTTACCAGTGAACGGTAAGTGAGTGGTAAGCGAGAGATGCATTTATAAACTCAATATGGCCGAGATACTTATTTTTCCCGACTTTCTGTTTACATGTTCACGACAAAGAGTTGTGAGGGCATGATATGCGAGTGAAAACCATGAAGATGCAGTTTAGGTGAGGCTGTAGCAGAGTGGTTTAGTCGTCACCGGGTGGCGTTCTCGAAGACCCGAATTCGATCCCGAGTGAGACCCAAAAATCCATCTTGAAATCTTTCTGCACCGTCGAGGGGCCTAAGAACACCCCATGACCCTGTCCATCTAACTCACCTTCGCTGTGATGCATGGAGGACACAGGGGCGGCATGAGACCTCTAATCACAGGCGTCAGTCCAGGGCCGGATCAAGGGGGGGCTACCGGGTCTCTAGCCCAGGGGCCCCCACCAAAGGCCACAAAAGGGCCCCTACCCATATGTAGTATTAGCTTTAAGCATGTAATATAAAAACATTGGCAATTTACAAAAACCAAACATACTTTGCCCTGTCTCTGTTTCTCCTTTATCTCTGAAATACCAGTCTATGCATTACAATAAGTAATAACACAATAATTATGCAAACATAGGCCCAAAATACCCAAACCAACAAGTGCTTCATTTCGTGCGGAATATAAGGGCCCCCAACAAAGCTGGCCCCGTGGCACCCCGCACAAAAAGAAAAAAAAAGCTCTTGATCCGTCCCTGGGCGTCACTATAACAATCCTGCCTTAGAGCCACCACGGGCGAAGGGCCAACCAACCAACCAACCACCCCAAAAAAAAAAAAAAAACAAAAAAAAAAAAAAAAATTCTTTGTCCTCCGTTTATTAAATTCCGAGTTTATACAGTGCCGAGTTAAGGCTTTTTCCTGTATATTATAATATAAACATAATATATATATATATATATATATATATATATATTAAATAAATATCTATTATATAATGTATAATAAATACAGAAGCACTAGATAACCAATGTTAAACTAGCGAGCTTCTGATATACGAGAATCCGATATACGAGATGATACTATAAAACCTCAGGACTCATACTAAAATTTTTCAATAACGAGATCGAAACTCATGTTACGACATTCAAACTGGGTGAGTAAAATTACAAGGTATTTACTAAGTAAATTACCAGTTATTTATAAAATTATAAACATTACTGACTATTGATTTTACTCTACGGTTGTACGATAATCAAATCTGAAAATAACATTCGACTGGCCAACGACTGCTCGAGACTTGTATTAGCATAGTACAGGAAGTCTCCAGGCTCGCTTCTTTAGTGTTTGGGTATGCTATGACTATCATTTCTCTAGTGAATGTAGACATATGATTGCATTTGGGATGGATATCAATAATCTCATATATATTGAGTAAGGATGAAAATACAAGCAAGGGACATCTCCACGTCTGGCAGCACGGCCTTTGGCAGCAGCAGCAGCAGCAGCAGCAGTCACGCGCAGGCCCATGAAGCCCGTGAGGTGGATATCAACACCATAGACCACGGGAGATAATGTCTTTGGTAATATTTAGTAGGGGAGCGAGACCCATTGAGGAAATCCTATGATCTGGTTATATCCGATGGTGCTATCACAGGCATGGGAGCTGACTGTCTTCATTCAGGCAAGGCAACCGGTGATGCCGGATGACGGCGGTTTTTACTCCAAAAGTTTGGAGTGGCGGCGCCGCTGGAGCCGCCACCTCCTCCGCCTACGGGTAGGTTGGGCAGGATTAAACTTCTTATTAACTCGTTTATTTACACCTTAATTGGATTATGTTGAGGATGTTTTTATATACACTTGTCATTATCTAAATCATGTAGCACCGTGTTTTCACCTTAAATAAGGGTGATTTAAAGAATGTTATGATGGAGGTGATGCCTGGCGGGGCATGAGTGACGGAGAAATTCTTGTCGCGTTCCCATAATCACAAATATGCACTATTTCAACCCACATACACACCTTCTAACCACTAAAACACTGCAACACAGCTCCTTACTTATATATCTTACTATCTGATACATTAAAACATTAAAAAAGATGACGGGACAAAGCGGCGAGGGCATTCTGGCATGCCATTCTTGCCGAAATATGTCTCGCTGACTTGTGTTGGTCGAGAAGTTTAAAAACAGTTTATCATTGCTGGTGACGATGATGAGCTGAATGACATCATTTTATGTTTTATGTTTAATTAATGTGCAGTTATGTTTATTTGGTGTGCTATTTTCTCTTTCAGAATGGTTTTTCTTTTCTTACAGAAAGTTAGTACAGTGTAAGGAATATATCACCTGTGTGTTTGTTGTGTTTGCTATAGTTTAGTTTCGCTTGAAAAACCTGTTCTTTCTTTTTTGTTTTTTTTTTTTTTAATTGATGGGGTTCTGGAACCACCCACCTATGTTTTTACCATAGTTATGTGTTTTTCGTTATAACGAGATTTCGCTTGTGGGTTGCCACACAATTGAATTCGCGTAATGGAATATTTTTCTGATCAATTAGCCCGAGGAGTAATCTTAGGTACAACAAAAAACTGGAGGTTCCTATAATCGAGGAGTGAGAAAATACTAATATCTTTAAAAAACATTAACGCTGTGAATGTCACCGGTGATATTTTTTTAAGCATTTTGGAGATTTTTCTGTTGCGATGTAAAAGTGTGAGTAAGCTGTCAGTTCCCGTTCGCATTTTTTTTCAGAAAATAATTGAATAATAACATTTCCTGGTAAATGGGTGCTACTACCACTATAAGGGTGAGGATGGGCGTGAATGTAACATAAACATTTCTGGTAAATGGGTGCTACCTACCACTATAAGGGTGAGGATGGGCGTGAATGTAACATAAACATTTCCTGGTAAATGGGTGCTACTACCACTATAAGGGTGAGGATGGGTGAATGTACAATAAACATTTCCTGGTAAATGGGTGCTACTACCACTATAAGGTGAGGATGGGCGTGAATGTACTAAAACATTTCCTGGTAAATGGGTGCTACTACAATATAAGGGTGAGGATGGGCGTGAATGTAACATAACATCTTCCTGGTAAATGGTGGCTATACCAATATAAGGGTGAAGGAATGGCGTGAATGTAACATAAACATTTCGTGTAAATGGGTGCTCTAACCACTATAAGAGGTGAGGATGGGCGTGAATGTAACATAAACATTTCGTGGTAGCATGGTGCGACTACCAATATAAGGTGAGGATGGGCGTGAATGTACTAAACATTTCTGGTAAATGGGTGCTACGACCACTATTAAGGTGAGGAATGGGCGTGAATTTAACAGAAACATTTCCTGGTAAATGGTGCTACTACCGTATAAAGGGTGGATGGCGTGAATGTAACATAAACATTTCCTGGTAATGTGGTGCTACTAAACTACCAATAGTAAGGGTGAGGATGGGCGTGAATGTAACAAACATTTCGTGGTAAATGGGTGCTACTACCACTATAAAGGTGAGGATGGGCGTGAATGTAACAATAAACGAGGTTTTCACGAGAGAAATCGGATCGTTAACCGACGCTGCCCCTATTCAACGATCAACAACAGAACGTTTTTTGACTTATAACCGCCATTATTCCAGATGAACACCGATTCACTTTCGTGGACGAAACGATCTTTTCCTGGTGAGTTTTGATGTGTTTAGAATTAATCTGCTAACCGTTTTCTTCTGCCGAATTATTTTTTTTTTCATCTGGAAAATTAGCATAACATCTGCTTGAGCCTCAGCCACTGTCATTTCTCATCACAAACCACATGTCTAACACCAGGCCAAAATAATCATATATTTTTACCAATTTTTTAGTATGTAGTATAGTAGTAGTTATAGTAGTAGTAGTAGTAGTAGTAGTAGTAGTAGCAGCCTAGTAGTAGGAGTAGTATAATGTGGTAGTAGTAGTAGTATAGTATAGTTGTATTAGTAGTAGTAGTAGTAGTAGAAGTAGTAGTAGTATTAGACGTAAGTAGAAGTAGTAGTAGTAGTCGCAGTAGTAGTAGTAGTAGTAGTAGCAAACCTAGTAGTAGCAGTAGTAGTAATAGTGGTAATAGTAGTAGTATAGTAAGTAAGTAGTAGAGTAGTCAAGTATAGAAGTAGTAGTAGAATTAGTAGAAGTAGCAGCAGTAGTAGTATAAGAGGTAGTAGTCGTATAAACAACAATAACTTGACGACAACCAAGCCACCACCACTCACCTACCGAAACGAAGAGCCGCTGTGAGATATAAAGAGTTGCCAATATAAAGGGTTTTGCATGGCCCTACTGCGCATGCGCGGGAAAGGCGCAACTTTATTTATCGTTGATACGGCGATATCTTTTTGGGGTTGCCTGATAAATTAGTATCCCAAAACACAAGTATTTTATTTTTTCTCCATGTAGGTCATGTTATCTATACTAGTCAGTGATAACTTCGATCATAGACCACTATACAGTGGTTATATATGTTGGATTTCTTTACAGCTTATTTCCCATGTAGCTAATGTTGGCGATGATGTGGTACCCTGATAAATATGCACCAAAACACAGTTATATTATATTTCTCATGTAGGTCATTTATTTATACTATCAGTGATAACTTCGATCATAGACCCACTGTGGTACAGATACAGTGGTATCTATGTTCTTTACATCTATTTCCATGTAGCTATGTGGCGATGAATGTGGTACCCTGATAAATAGTGGTCACCAAAACACAAGGCATATTATTTTTTTCTCATGTAGGTCATTTAGTTATACTAGTTCCCGTGATAACTTCGATCATATACCACCTATACAGTGGTATATATGGTTCTTTTACTTACATCTTATTTACCATGTAGCTATGTGGCGATGAATTGGTACCCTGATAAAGAGTGTCACCAAAACACAAGTCATATTATTTTCTCATGTAGGTCATTTATTTATACTAGTCAGTGATAACTTCGATCATAGACCACTGTGGTACAGATCCAGTGTATATATGCTTCTTTACATCTTTTTACCATGTAGCTATGTGGCGATGATGTGGTCCCCTGATAAATTGTCACCAAAACCAAAGTCATATTATTTTCTCATGTATGTCATTTATTTATACTATCATTGATAACTTCGATCATAGACCACTATACAGTGGTTATATATGGTTCTTTACTTACACTTATTTACCAATGTAATATGTTGCGATGAATGTGGTACCCTGAAAATAGTGTCAACCAAAACAACAAGTCTATTCTTTTCTCATGTAGGTCATTTATTTTATACTAGTCAGTGATAAACTTCGATCATAGAACCACTGTGGTCACAGATAACAGTGTATATATATGCTTCTTTACATCTATTTACCATGTACTAATGGGGCATGAAATGTTGTACCCTGATAATATGTCACCAACACAAGTCTATTATTTCTCCTTGTATGTCATTCATTTCTACTAGTCAGTGATAACTTCGATCATAGACCACTGTGGTACAGATACAGTGGTATATCTGGTTCTTTACCATCTTATTTACCTTGTAGCTATGTGGCGAATGATGGGGTACTACCTGATAATAGTGTCACCAAAACACAAGTTATATTATTTTCTCATATGTAGGTCTTTATTTATACTAGTAAGTGATAACTTCGATCATAGACCACTGTGGTACAATACAGTGGTATATAGGTTCTTTACATCTTATTTACCTGTAGCTATGTGGATGAATTGTGGTACTACCCTGATAATAGTGTCAACCAAAACACAAGTTATATTATTTCTCATGTAGGTCCATTTTATTTAGACTATCCAGTGATTAACTTCGAATCATAGACCACTGTGGTACAGATACAGTGGTAAATATATGCTTCTTTACATCTGTAATTTACCTTGTAGCTATGTGGCGATGAATTGGTACCCGGATAATAGTGGGTCACCAAAACACAAGTCCATATTATTTTCTCATGTAGTCATTCATTTATACTATCTGTGATCTTCGATCATAGACCACTGTGGTACAGATACAGTGTATATATGCTTCTTTAACATCTTATTTACGCATGTAGCTATGTGGCGAATGAATGTGGTACCCTGTAATAGTGGGTCCACCAAACACAAGTCCATATTTTTTCTCATTTAGGTCATTCATTTATACTAGTCCAGTGAATCCTTCGAGCATAGACCACTGTGGTACGATACAGTGGTATAGATGCTTCTTTACATCTTATTTACCTTGTAGCTATTGTGGCGATTAATGTGGTACCCTGATAAATAGTGTCACACAAACACAAGTCATATTATTTTCTCATGTAGGTCATTCATTTATACTAGTCAGTGATAACTTCGTTTCCAAATAGAAAACCCCCACTGTGGTACAGATACAGTGGTATATATGCTTCTTTAACACATCTTATGTACCATGGAGCTATGTGCTATGATGTGGGTACCCTGAATAAATAGTGTCCCACCAAACCAAGTTATATTATTTTCTCATGTAAGGTCATTTATTTATAGCTAGTTCAGTGATAACTTCGATCATAGACCACTGTGGTAGCAGATAACAGTGGGTATATATGCTTATTTTACATCTTATTTACCGTTTACTATGTGGCGATGAATGTGTACCCTGAAAATATGTCACCAAAACAAAGTTTATATTTATTCTCATGTAGTCATTTATTTATACTAGTCAGTGATACTTCGATCATAGACCACTGTGTACAGAATACGTGGTATATTGCCCTCGTCCATCTTATTTTTTAACCATGTAGCTATGTGGCGATGAATGTGGTACCCTGATAAATATGTCCCAAAACCAAGTCATATTATTATTCATATTATTCATATTATTGTTCTAGGCAAAGGCACATTCACTTGAAATGTTCTATGTTCTACTTTAAATTACTACTCTACATTCAATGTTTCACATGTTTTTACCCAGGATTACAATTGGTATAACATTGTTAAACAATATCACCCAGGGAGCAGTGTTCAGTGCGTATTTTGCGGTGTAGCTACTCGGGCCAAGGGTAACTGTGAGATCGCTACATCCGACGGGGGATTGCCTGGCTTATTTGTTCTTATTACTATGGAAATCCATTCTGTATTGGCCTTGGCACTAATACAATATATAAAGTATTCAACCAGGAACATACTTGGTCAATAATGACACACAGAACGTTGTATTCTTACTGTTAAATATGCCTTTTTCTGTGTCACCCCTTCCCGCGCATGCTCCGACGTGGATGCCTGGCTTATTTGTTCTTTTACTATGGAAATCCATTCTGTATTGCCTTGGCACTAATACAATATATAAAGTAGTCAACAAGGAACATACTTGTCATAATGACACACAACGTATTGTATTCTTATGTTACATATGCCTTTTTGCTGTGTCACCCACTTCCAGCGCATTGCCTCCGACGTGTATGGGAACATAATGATTTACCACATAATAACGCGTTTGTTTTGTACAATACGTAGCCACCTGTAACAATACTGATTATTCATGTAACGACCAAAGTTAAAGCAGGGAACGTTACTGTATTATTACAAAACATAGGAGCACCAACCTGCCATGGGTGGTCCAGCGTTCCCTTGCAGCTTGTGCCAGGTGCACCACAACCACCCGTATCTGTTCATATATATCTAACCACTGGGCTTGTGTCCCTGGTATGCAGCGATTGGGTTCAAGTCTTCTTCTATCTGGACGCCTTATAGTGTTATCGCACTTATCATTTATGACATAATTTTGCCAATGGCTGGCTTGGGGCGGTGGTCGGTGCGAGAGCGGGCTAGGCAAGCAACCTAAAACCCAAATATCTCATGTAACACCACTGTTGGGCGAGTAACCTTTTGATACAGCAATAGATGAGGCATTCTTCTCTTCTATGTGGGATGCCTCATATTTGGTGAGGATAGCATTGTTTAACTGATTTTAGACGATATTCTATTTACCTGATTATTTGGTTTCCTCACGCCACCGCGCATGCGCAGTAGGGGCCATGCACCCCCTTTATATTGTCAAACTCTTTATATCGTCACACGCCTGCCCCGCATCCACACAAGCTACGCTCCTTGTTGTTGTTTGTTGTTGTTTTAGGGCTGGCGAGGATCCTTGGGGAACACTATGAGCCCTGGTGGGTCCTTGATGCTATCACAGGCCTGTAGTTGCCCTTTCTTTCTTCCTCAGGAAGGCACAGGTGAGGCGGATGACGGCGTTTGCCGAGAGGGGGGAACACCAGCCGCCGCCAGCACAGGGTGGGCAGGTCAAAGGTGTTGACGTTCAGGGCGATGAGTTGGGTGTGTAGCACACACGGTGGGAGTGAACGCGGACACTGCAGCAGAAAGTGTTCAAAGTCTCCGAACATTTATGCCAAGGGCAGTGGGGGGTCAGGGGACAGAACGGAGCGATGCAATGAGCTGTGAGTGTCGTGTGCCCCAGGCAGAGGCGGGGAGAGCGACATCAAGGACAACGGAACTTTTCCTTGTATCCACGCTGGGGGGAAGAGTCCACTGCGGTAAATGGCCCATGGAGATGATCGGAGGGCCTCGCCGAGCGTGTTGTTTCCAGGCGGAGCGGCAGACCCGGAGAGATGAGGCGTTGGCCCGGGAGAGCGCAGAGGTAGGGTGTCCATGTTTACTCTGTCAAGGGCCATCCTGGCAAGCAAATCAGCACCTCGTTGCCTGGATACCACGTGTGAGGGACCCACTGAAAGGTGAATCTCCCACCCCTCGTTGGTAAGGTGGACGAAAGGGCAGCTAACGCTCCTACGTCCTCGCCACCAGTGTCTTCATCACACTAATCAGTTTATACACATCCTAGATTAACAAACAAAAGTACCCACTAGTATCCCCTGTCGCCTCCGTTTCAGTTCAGTGGTTGGTCGGAGTCAAGGCCTTTTTCAACGGGACTCCCTGACGTATTTCTTCTTGCTGTCTGGGTCTTTAATTAGTTTTCTTGAGGGCGTAAAGTAACATAACGAGGTTTTCACGAGAGAAAATTGGATCGTTAAACCTACGCTGCACCTTCAACGATCAACAACAGAACGTTTTGACTTATAACCGCTATTATTCCAGATGAACACCGAATTCACTTTCGTGGACGAAACTATCTTTTTCTGGTGAGTTTTGATGTGTTTAGAATTAATCTGCTAACCGTTTCTGCCGCAAATATTTTTTTTTTTCATCTGGAAATTTAGCATAACATCTGCTTGGGAGCCTCAGCCACTTCATTTCTCATCACACCACATGTCTAACACCAGGCCAAAATAATCATAATATTTTTACCAATATTTTTAGTAGTAGTAGTAGTAGTAGTAGTAGTAGTAGTAGTAGTAGTAGTAGTAGTAGTAGTAGCAGCCTAGTAGTAGCAGTAGTAGTAATAGTGGTAGTAGTAGTAGTAGTAGTAGTAGTAGTAGTAGTAGTAGTAGTAGTAGTAGAAGTAGTAGTAGTAGTAGAAGTAGAAGTAGAAGTAGTAGTAGTAGTAGCAGTAGTAGTAGTAGTAGTAGTAGCAACCTAGTAGTAGCAGTAGTAGTAATAGTGGTAATAGTAGTAGTAGTAGTAGTAGTAGTAGTAGTAGTAGTAGTAGAAGTAGTAGTAGAAGTAGTAGAAGTAGCAGCAGTAGTAGTATAAGAGGTAGTAGTCGTAATAAAAACAATAACAGTGACGACAACAAAGCCACCACCAGCATCACCTTACCCGAAACGAAGATGCCGCTGTGACGATATAAAGAGTTGCCAATATAAAGGGTTGCATGGCCCCTACTGCGCATGCGCGGAAAGGCGCAACTTTATTTATCGTTGATACGGCGATATATTTGGTTGCCTGATAAATAGTGTCACCAAAACACAAGTATTTATTTTCTCATGTAGGTCATTTATCTATACTAGTCAGTGATAACTTCGATCATAGACCACTATACAGTGGTATATATGTATGGTTCTTTACAGCTTATTTACCATGTAGCTATGTGGCGATGAATGTGGTACCCTGATAAATAGTGTCACCAAAACACAAGTTATATTATTTTCTCATGTAGGTCATTTATTTATACTAGTCAGTGATAACTTCGATCATAGACCACTGTGGTACAGATACAGTGGTATATATGGTTCTTTACATCTTATTTACCATGTAGCTATGTGGCGATGAATGTGGTACCCTGATAAATAGTGTCACCAAAACACAAGTCATATTATTTTCTCATGTAGGTCATTTATTTATACTAGTCAGTGATAACTTCGATCATAGACCACTATACAGTGGTATATATGGTTCTTTACTTACATCTTATTTACCATGTAGCTATGTGGCGATGAATGTGGTACCCTGATAAATAGTGTCACCAAAACACAAGTCATATTATTTTCTCATGTAGGTCATTTATTTATACTAGTCAGTGATAACTTCGATCATAGACCACTGTGGTACAGATACAGTGGTATATATGCTTCTTTACATCTTATTTACCATGTAGCTATGTGGCGATGAATGTGGTACCCTGATAAATAGTGTCACCAAAACACAAGTCATATTATTTTCTCATGTAGGTCATTTATTTATACTAGTCAGTGATAACTTCGATCATAGACCACTATACAGTGGTATATATGGTTCTTTACTTACATCTTATTTACCATGTAGCTATGTGGCGATGAATGTGGTACCCTGATAAATAGTGTCACCAAAACACAAGTCATATTATTTTCTCATGTAGGTCATTTATTTATACTAGTCAGTGATAACTTCGATCATAGACCACTGTGGTACAGATACAGTGGTATATATGCTTCTTTACATCTTATTTACCATGTAGCTATGTGGCAATGAATGTGGTACCCTGATAAATAGTGTCACCAAAACACAAGTCATATTATTTTCTCATGTAGGTCATTCATTTATACTAGTCAGTGATAACTTCGATCATAGACCACTGTGGTACAGATACAGTGGTATATATGGTTCTTTACATCTTATTTACCTTGTAGCTATGTGGCGATGAATGTGGTACTACCCTGATAAATAGTGTCACCAAAACACAAGTTATATTATTTCTCATGTAGGTCATTTATTTATACTAGTCAGTGATAACTTCGATCATAGACCACTGTGGTACAGATACAGTGGTATATATGGTTCTTTACATCTTATTTACCTTGTAGCTATGTGGCGATGAATGTGGTACTACCCTGATAAATAGTGTCACCAAAACACAAGTTATATTATTTTCTCATGTAGGTCATTTATTTATACTAGTCAGTGATAACTTCGATCATAGACCACTGTGGTACAGATACAGTGGTATATATGCTTCTTACATCTTATTTACCTTGTAGCTATGTGGCGATGAATGTGGTACCCTGATAAATAGTGTCACCAAAACACAAGTCATATTATTTTCTCATGTAGGTCATTCATTTATACTAGTCAGTGATAACTTCGATCATAGACCACTGTGGTACAGATACAGTGGTATATATGCTTCTTTACATCTTATTTACCATGTAGCTATGTGGCGATGAATGTGGTACCCTGATAAATAGTGTCACCAAAACACAAGTCATATTATTTTCTCATGTAGGTCATTCATTTATACTAGTCAGTGATAACTTCGATCATAGACCACTGTGGTACAGATACAGTGGTATATATGCTTCTTTACATCTTATTTACCTTGTAGCTATGTGGCGATGAATGTGGTACCCTGATAAATAGTGTCACCAAAACACAAGTCATATTATTTTCTCATGTAGGTCATTCATTTATACTAGTCAGTGATAACTTCGATCATAGACCACTGTGGTACAGATACAGTGGTATATATGCTTCTTTACATCTTATTTACCATGTAGCTATGTGGCGATGAATGTGGTACCCTGATAAATAGTGTCACCAAAACACAAGTTATATTATTTTCTCATGTAGGTCATTTATTTATACTAGTCAGTGATAACTTCGATCATAGACCACTGTGGTACAGATACAGTGGTATATATGCTTCTTTACATCTTATTTACCTTGTAGCTATGTGGCGATGAATGTGGTACCCTGATAAATAGTGTCACCAAAACACAAGTTATATTATTTTCTCATGTAGGTCATTTATTTATACTAGTCAGTGATAACTTCGATCATAGACCACTGTGGTACAGATACAGTGGTATATATGCCTCTTTACATCTTATTTACCATGTAGCTATGTGGCGATGAATGTGGTACCCTGATAAATAGTGTCACCAAAACACAAGTCATATTATTATTCATATTATTCATATTAGTGTTCTAGGCAAAGGCACATTCACTTGAAATGTTCTATGTTCTACTTTAATTACTACTCTACATTCAATGTTTCCACCATGTTTTACCCAGGATTACAATTGGTATACATTGTTAAACAACTATTCACCCAGGGAGCAGTGTTTCAGTGCGTATTTGTGCGGTGTAGCTACTCGGGCCAAGGGTAACTGGTGAGATCGCTACATCCGACGTGGATGCCTGGCTTATTTGTTCTTATTACTATGGAAATCCATTCTGTATTGCCTTGGCACTAATACAATATATAAAGTAGTCAACCAGGAACATACTTGTCAATAATGACACACAGACGTTGTATTCTTACTGTTAAATATGCCTTTTTCTGTGTCACCCTTCCCGCGCATGCCTCCGACGTGGATGCCTGGCTTATTTGTTCTTATTACTATGGAAATCCATTCTGTATTGCCTTGGCACTAATACAATATATAAAGTAGTCAACAAGGAACATACTTGTCAATAATGACACACAGACGTTGTATTCTTACTGTTAAATATGCCTTTTTCTGTGTCACCCTTCCCGCGCATGCCTCCGACGTGGATGGGTGAACATGATATGATTTACACATAATAACGCGTTGTTTTGTACAAATACTTAGCCCACCTGTACAATACTGATTATTCAATGTACGACCAAAGTTAAAGCAGGGAACGTTACTGTATATTACAAACAGGAGCACAAACCTGCCATGGTGTCCTCGTCCCTTGCAGCTTGTGCCAGGTGCACCAAAACACCCGTATATGTTCATATATATCTAACCACTGGGCTTGTGTCTGGTATGCAGCGATTGTTCAAGTCTTCTTCTATCATGGACAGCCTTATAGTGTACGGACACTTATCATTTATGACATAATTTGCCATATTGCTGGCTTGGGGCGGTGGTCGGTGCGAGAGCGGGCTAGGCAGCAACACTAAAAACCAAAATATCTCATGTAAACACCACTGTTGGGCGAGTATCTTGATGACAGCAATAGATGAGGCATTCTTCTATTGTGGGATGCCTCATTTGGTGAAGGATAGCATTGTTTAACTGATTTTAGACGATATTTCTATTTACCTGATATATTTGGTTTCTCACGCCACCGCGCATGCGCAGTAGGGGCCATGCAACCCTTTATATTGGCAACTCTTTATATCGTCACACCGCCTGCCCGCTCCACACAGCTACGCTCCTTGTTGTTGTTGTTGTTGTTTAAGGGCTGCGAGGATCCCTTGGGGAACACTATGAGCCCTGGTGAGGTCCTATGATGCTATCACAGGCGCTGTAGTTGACCTGTCTTCCTCAGGAAGGCACAGGTGAGGCGGATGACGGCGTGTTGCCGAGAGGGGGGAACACCAGCCGCCGCCAGCAGGGTGGGCAGGTCAAAGGTGTTGACGTTCAGGGCGATGAGTTGGGTGTGTAGCACCACACGGTGGGAGTGGAAGCGCGGACACTGCAGCAGAAAGTGTTCAATAGTCTCCGGAACATTTATGCACCAGGGGCAGTGGGGGTCAGGGGACAGACGGAGGCGATGCAAGTGAGCTGTGAGTGTCGTGTGCCCCAGGCAGAGGCGGGTGAGAGCGACATCAAGGACACGGAACTTTTTCCTTATCCACGGCTGGGGGGAAGAGTCACTGCGGTAATGGCCCATGGAGATGATGCGGAGGGCATCGCCGAGCGTGTTGTTCCAGGCGGAGCGGCAGACCCGGGAGATGAGGCGTTTGGCCGCGGAGAGCGGCAGAGGTAAGGGTGTCATGTTTACATCTGTCAAGGCCATCCTGGCAGCAGAATCAGCCACCTCGTTGCCTGGGATACCAGCGTGGGAGGGAACCACTGAAAGTGATCTCCACCCTCGTGGTAAGGTCCCGCCTCGTGGGATGAGAAGTTGTT